>JAODAL010023894.1:0-61740 GCA_025379985.1 Phyllomedusa bahiana | reverse complement strand
GTTTAATCAGGCATGGATCTCGGGAGATTTTTTTGGCCCCCCAAATTTGCCGAGGCACCGTTTATTTTCCCGGTTCTATTTTCCATTCCTCTTAAAACCCAGAAAGGGTTTCCCTCTTGAAAAATTTTTTTTTAAAAATGTTCATTTCTTACTGCAATTTTTTTTCTTTTTCCCCCAACAGTTAAATTTTTGCTGGTTTTGCTGGGGAGGAGCCTGAAAAAGACAGCAAGGTTTCATGAAAAACCCCGTTTTCCCATTTACTCATTTTAATCTTTAGAAGTTTT
This sequence comes from Phyllomedusa bahiana, assembly GCA_025379985.1. Lineage (NCBI taxonomy): Eukaryota > Metazoa > Chordata > Amphibia > Anura > Hylidae > Phyllomedusa > Phyllomedusa bahiana. The sequence goes on along the minus strand of JAODAL010023894.1, from coordinate 61,456 downwards.
TTGGGCATTGTCAAGGTTTTTGAGGTCATTTTTGCGTGAGATACAGCTATAATTATGGCCCTTTTGGGGAACAGAAATGGGGCCCTTCTAAGTGGGCTTTTCTCCATCAAAAATTTTTTTAATAGGGGTTGAACAAAATTTAAAAATTTTTGGGGGCCCTGTTGCTGTGGGGGATACAGCAATAATATGGCCCTTTTGGAACAGAAAGGTGGCTTTTTTCCCCTCAAAAAATTTTTAAAAGGGGCGGGAAAAAAAATTCATTTTTTTTTTTTTTGGGGGTCAGCTGTTTTGAAAGGGCCCAATTTACTACAGGTCCTTAAAAAAAAAAAAAAATGTTTTTTCTAACAGACATTTGTTTTTCCAATTGCCCAAAAGGGGGCCTAAGGGTCTTGCTTTAAATTTTGGGGGGGCATTTTCCCTGTGACTTTCAGCTTATTTAAAGGTCCTATTAAAAAAAAAAAATTTTGTTTTTTAACGACATTTGTTCTTCAAAATTTTCCCAAAAGTGGCTAAAGGGTCATGTTTTGAATTTTTGGGGGAAATTTTTTTGTTTTCCCATGAGCTTTTTAAAAAAGGCCTATTAAAAAAAAAAAATTTTTTTTTTCAACAAAATTTTTGTTCTTCCCCCAATTGTAAAAGGGGGCTCAGGGGTTCTTGTTTTAAATTTTTTTGGGGGCATTTTTGCTGTACATGCAGCTAAAATTACGGGTTCTATTTATAAAAAAAAGGGTTTGTTTTCTAACAGAAAATTTTTTTCTTAAAAAAATTTGGGGTAAGAGTGGCTCAAGGGTGGGGTCTGTCAAAACAGGAAAAAGGTGGGGACATTTGTTAAATGACACATATTGAAAAAAGGGACTTTTTTTTTGAAAGGGACTTTAACATAGCTATCAATCCCTGTATTGAGCCCAACCCTTTTAAAATTACAATTAAAAAAAAAGAAACAAAGAAAATTTTGGGATTCCCCATTTTAAAAATGTGTTTTTTTTTAAATTAGAACAAAAAAAACTTTGCATGTCAAAATAGCTGGAAAAAAAAATTTCCCTTGAATTGTACGGGGGAGGTTTCGGGAAAACTTGACCGGAGGGTTTAGGTTATTAAGAGGACTTTGGAGTATGGGGCCGGACAGAGAAAAAAAGTACAGAGACAATTTCCTCCAGCATTTTTTGATTAAAATGGGAAAAAAAAAATCCAAAAAAAAGGGGGCCAGGGGGGGGTGGAACGGGGGAGCGTTAAACCCCCCCAAAGTATTTCCAAGTGAAGCTAAATTAGTCCGCAGTCATCGGGGGGGCCAAGCGCTACCCGGGGAAGGGGGACTTTTTATAGGGTCCAGTGAAAAAAAATTGGGTTGGTTAAAAGACCCCCTTTTTCCCGGCATTTTTTAATCGGGGGTTTCATGCGGGTTTGGGGCTCTCCGTGGCCCAGGACAGGTATAGTCAATGTCCAGTGAAACAAAATGGGGGGTTCAAAGATTTCCTTTTTCCCGGGCCTTTTTAATCTGGGGTCATGCAGGTTTGGGGCTTATCTGTCCCCCCGGACAGGTTTTAGTCAATGTCCAGTGAAACTAAAATGGTGGTTGAAAGATTTCCTTTTTTTTTTTTCCGGCATTTTTTAAATTGGGGTTCATAAAGGTTTGGGGCTCTTTCTGTGGCCCAAGAAAAGGAAATATTCAATGTCCAGTGAAACAAAAAGGTGGTTAAAAAGACCCCTTTTTTCCACCCTTTTTTTAAATTCTGGGGTCATGGGGTTTTTTGGGGTCATATTTTGGCCCCGGGGACAGGTATAGTAAAATTCTAGTTAAAACTAAAAGGGGGTTTTTGGAAAAACCCCTTTTTTTTTCCGGAAATTTTTTAATTGCGGTCTGCGGGTTTTGTAGCTCATGCTTGGGCCCGGGCAGGGATAGTAAATGTCCATAAAACCCAAAAATTTTGGGGGTTTTGAAAACTATTTTTTTCCGGCTTTTTTTAATCGGGGGGCCCAAGCGGGGTTTGGGGGTCTTTTGCTGGGGCCCCGGGACGGGTATGGTCAATGCCCAAGTTAAAATTTAAAAGGGTTTGGGTTGAAAGACTTTTTTTTTCCGGATTTTTTAAAAATTTTGGGGGTCATCCCAGGTTTGGGGCTCATCCCTGCGTTCCAGGACGGGTTTTTATTCAATGTCCATTTAAAGAAAAATTTGATGGTTCAAATCAAAATCCCTTCTGGAAATTTTTAATTTGTGGGTCATGCGGGTTTAAAAGGGTATGCGGGTGGGGGCAAAACAGGGATGAGGTTGGTTTGGTGGGGTGAGTTTTTTTCTGTTTTTTTAAAAATAACCAAAGTGTTTTTTTGCCTAAGATGTAACACCATCCATTTGACTGTTGTGGATTTTAAATTTCCGGGCTTCCCACCCCTTTTTTGGGGTGTTAAAAATTGAAAGGGTTTTTTGCTCTCCCCAAAGACAAAAAAGGTTTCTTCGTCAAAATTTCTTCATCGACCTTTCGAATTTCTTGTCGATGAGGGCGATATCGACCATCAAAACCGAGGGTCGGGGCCCCAACCCGAAATTTCGCTCAACACTAGTCATAAAGAAAATGTGGGACACGTAGTGAGTCTCAGAAGGGAAGGAGTGTCATTTGCTTTGGGAATGCAGACTAAACTGGAATGGTTGGAGGCCCTCATATTGCTTTAGTAGAGCCCCCCCAAGTTCCAGAACAGAGGCAATCCCCCAGAAGTGACCCCATTTTGGAAACTACACCCCTCAATGAATTCATCTAGGGGTAAAGTATGCATTTTGACCTCACTTGCTTTTCACAGAAATTTTCACAAAAAAGGAGGAGCAAAGGCACCAAAACCTATAGCCCAATTTCTTCTGCGTAAGGCAATACCCCATATGTGGTCATAAAGTAGGTTTGGGACAAATGGAGAGTCTGAGAAGGGAAGGAGCGTTATTTGGCTTTGGGAGTGCAAAATAAGTTGGATAGGTTGGAGACCCTTATGTTGCATTAGTAGAGTCCCGCCCCAAGTTCCAGAACAGAGAAAAAAAAAAACCCCCAGTGATCGCATTTTGCAAACTACACCCCTCAGTGAATTCATCTAGGGGTATAGTGTGCAGCATATCTGAAGAAGCGAGCTTGAGACTCGCGAAACGCTTTCATATGAGCAGTCTAAAATAAATTAGCTAAATCCTTTTTTTGCAAATCCTATTTTCACGCTCAATACATACAGACGCTCTAGTCCCCAATTTTCCCCATTTTGTAGTTCCTAAATAAACCTACCAGGTTTTGGCTGGATTCTATATTTTTCCTAATCACAATCCTCGGCGTCCTCGTGGACTGGGGGCGGAAGCGGACCGGAGCTGCCGTGGATAAGGTCTCTATACAAAGAGACACACCCGTAAATACGAGCGGGTACCGTTTAATCAGTACAGCTCGAAAAGGTGAGCACCTTTCTGATACAGTTCATCTGATATAGTTTTACCCAGGACCCGATCGGCGCTTTTGTTTTATTTTCAGCAACCAGCGTCTTGTCTGTACCACGGACAAGCGCACTGTGATTGATCACACAATAAAATCTATGACAGGTTCGGTGCTTCAGGGAACAATGCAAATAAAATACGTATAAAACAATGCAACAGCTAGTGATCCATAGATGTGTGGTACAGTTTGAAGCAATTTTTTATGCAGAGGCCGGGCTTATCAGGGCAGGTTTCACACCGGGAAGTTGTATCTTTTCTGATCCCCCTTTTGTAGCACACTCTGCACTTTTTGTGTGTCCTACAATATTTACCAGTGGAGGGGATTTCATTGGGGAAATGCTGCCCGGGTACAATAGGGGGGACATCAGAACCAGAAGTGCTGGGGCCCTCACTCTGGTTCCCAAAACAAGCACCTTTATTACCTTCTCCTGGACGTTGATAAATGTCCCTGCTTGGCTTGTACAACCAAAGAGAATAAAAGCATTGTACATCACCATTTACACAATGTTCACAGCCAGCTTTTGGTACCACAATTTGGTCTTCCATGTGGCACTGTACGGCTTCAGCACCTGGTCCGATAGGTCTACCCCTTCCATGTACCGATTGTAATCCCTAATACAGTCGGGTTTGTGGGGGCGACTGTACTGGTACATGGGCAGGGGTAGTGCTGGGGCTGTGACATGCGCTCGTTACAACGACGTCCCTCTTGTCCTTGTATTTGACCAGCAGCAGGTCATCGCTGGACTGAGACCTGCTTTCTCCCCTTGGGAGCAATTGCGTAACAAAGGGTCTAAGGAGTCGCTTCTGATTCTTGCGCATTGTGCCGCAGGCTGCTGTACATCTGCAGCTGAGGCACTTAAAAAGTGGAATGCTGGTGTAAAAGATATCCACATACAGGTGGTAATCTTTATCCAGCAGTGGGTGCACCAAATCCCACACTATTTTCCGACTCATTTTTATGGGAAAGTGGGCATACAGGGGTTACAATTTGGCTGTCCTTCCCTTCGTCAATCCTGAAGCTGTGGGTGTACCCAGAGGTACTATCGCACAGCTTGTATATTTTTATCCCGTAACACACTCTTTTGCTGGGCAGGTATAGGCGAAATTTAAGCCTGCCCTTAAAATGTAAGAGGGACTTGTGTACACAAATTTCTCAGGGATATAGGCCACTGAAAATTTGGCGCTGAAATGGGTGATAACAGGCCGAACTTTATACAAGCGGTCATGAGTGGGGTTATAACGGGATGGGTACAGTGCATTATTGGTGTAATGCAAAATCTTTGAATTTGTTCAAAGCGCTTACGGGACATTGCCTGGTGGAATATGGGAGTACTGCAGTAAATATCAGTACTCCAATACTGCTGGGCCTTGGGCTTCTTCACTATGTCCATATGCAGAATAAGGCCGCAAAATGTCATCTCTGCAGCATCTATGAGGAACCACTTGCAGAATGACGACGTGGGGGTTTAGGGCCAAAAACTTCTGGGCATAGAGATTAGTCTGTGCCACCATGACATCTACCAGATCCTCAGAGAAAAATACTTTTTTAAAGCTCTATTTCGGTGAGGCCTGTAGTGTCTATACCGACTCCTGGGGTGGCCACAAAGTCAGGGATTTATGGCTGATAATCATCTGGTGCGGGAGTCCATATATGGTCACTACTTTGGGGGCTCACCTCTTCTGACACACGGGGGCGTCTACGATAGAGACCCTCATCAGTGGAGGAGGATTTGGATGATTCGGACAAGACAAACACAAGAAACTCCTCTTCCGAATCACTGGCGGAATCGCTATACGAGGTCCAGGAAAGCATACACCTCCTCCGCTGAGTAGCATCTCTGAAGATTGGAACATTTTTTGGGCGGTTTTGTAGAATTACAGGGCATGTAAAATGTATGTGCTTATACACGTGTATGTGTAAAATAGATTCTGACAGTGGCTGTGTGTGTGTAGTGCTTAGACATGTGGGGCAATTGGGTATTGTAAGAAAAAAATAATCAGCAAAAAACAAAAACAGTAAAAAAAAACATACTACGGGTCCTTTGCTGCAAAATTAGCCTAATGCTATAAAATGTGGTAACCCCCCCCAAAAAAAAATTATTAAAAAAAATTAATATTTATTTTAAAAAAAAAATTAATGAACGATCGTCAGCGAAAAATAAAACTGCTGAACGTCCTTCAGTAAAAGAATACTACCATCACAATAACGGTAAAAAAAAAAAAGCTTTAAAAACTAGCTAAATTTTTTTTTTATATATTTCTATCTAGAAAAAACAATTTTTATTCTAACTGTACAGATGTCACTACCTGTACACTACTACCTAACTTAAATGTCCGTTTACCAATCACTAAAAAAACCTTTTATGCTGCAAAGAAAAAATGCGTACACAATGGAGCGCAAGTGCTGGTCGGCAATATGCGTCACTGACCAGCGCTCAGAGGCAGCAGGATGGTAACTCTGTGCCAACAACTGAGCGTGAACGCTGATCAGTGATAAATGTCACTAATCACTGGTCACAAAAAAAGAACTTAACAGACCCTGACTAGTGATGCGTTACTATTCAGCGTGGTTGCACAACTATTGCCACAACCATGGGTAAAAAAAAAAAAAACCCTGATCAAAAAAAAAAAAGAAAAGCTGATTAGTGATTAAAAAAAACCTTCACTCTTCAGCAGACAGGGGAAGGATGCTCAGCTAGGCTGCCTGTGTCTCTGAGGAAGTCAGAGAGAACAGTAGCCGAGCAACCAGTAGAAGCCAACGATCTCAGTCAGTCGGAGGCAGCACAGTGGAGAGGAGCTCCGCCGAAAATCAGGAGTACCAGGGTGCACAGAACCGCTGGAACACCAATGTAAGACACAGATAACGATTGGACAGTAACGGGCACCGCTCTGACCGCTATTCCGAACCAGTATGGCAGCGCAGAGGGGTGCTCGTTACTTTAAAGGGCACACAAGCACTGTGATTAGGTGTTTGAAACCAACAGACCAATCACAGCACTAAGAGTGGTAGTACCACTACCAACGCCCCCCAAACAAGTCAGTGATGATTGGTGCTGTGCTTTACAGCACCAATCATCAGCGATCGATGCGCCTGCAAGCGCAGCCATTGGTTTTTAGCTGTAAATGACTGCAAATGGCTGTTCCGATCACTGATGCGGGTGTGGGGGGGGCATCTTTAGATGTGGTGATTCTTACAGTCCAGGGCATATGGGTACAACCATTTGCAGGAAGTCACTTTCCGCTAGGATGTACAGATACACCCCATGTCGAGAAGGGGTTAAAGGGAATGTGTCATCGAAAAAATTACTTTTAATGCTTAAGTCCTGCAGTTTTCACTTTGGTCACTAGGCCTAATAATAGTCTGACATTTCCTGTTCTGTAGAGAAAGATTTTAAACACTCTGCTTAATATCAGTACAAGCAGGATTACACTGAAAAATCACACCAACATGTAAAGATAACACGGAATCCACCATTCACAATAGATGTCACAGCTCCCTCTCACCCTCCCTGCACACTGATTTCTTCCCAGGTCACATAGCATGCCTAGAAAACTCTCCTATAGAATTCAATGGGACTGATCCAGTTCAATTGTGTCTCTAATTGCTGTTAATGCGGTGCAGACAAGAATGCTGTCTCCACAATCATATATAGCCAACCGAATTGAGAAATTTACAGTCAGAAAATAAAAATGGCTGAGAAGAAAAGAACATGGATCAGGGTCTTGTTTTAATAAGTAAAAAAAATTGGTGACAGATTCCCTTTAAACACCATTCTGCAATGGTTATACAATGCAGAATCGTATAATGACCATCGCCCCCCAGTGGGCATGCACTAGGGGAACACATAGTAAAAGTAAATTAAAAAAAAAAAATAAATAAATTTTTAAAGTATAAAAAATTTTTTTTTTAAAGTTCAAATCACCCAACTTTTGCCATTTACAAATAAAATGCCATTAGTAAAAATTAGACTTCAACCTGCAACACGTGCATATCACTCAGGTCCATAGGTGGAAGAGCAAAAAAGTTATCGGTGCTGCAGCACAAATTTAAGAAATAGAAAATGTTTGGATTTTTTTATGAGACTAAAACATAGTGAAAAACAAACAGATTCTTTACTGTTAAGCTATGTTCACACGGGTTAAAATGGGCCGTATTTCGGTCCGTAATCACGCGCCGGAGTGCGCCAATTACGGGCCGAAAACGGCCCATTCATTACCGTAATCCACAGTTCTCATAGAGAACTATGGATTACGTCTCCTCGGGAGATAATTGACATGTGAATTACCAGCGGCATATCGTGCCGCTGGCAATTCAAGTCTATGGGCCGGCGAAGTGCCTCCCTCCCCCCCTCCTGCCCCCGGCCACACGGCGTAATTGCGCGGCGTAATTACGCCCCGCAGTTTAGCCGTGTGAACCTAGCCTAAGGGTATGTTAACACAGTGTAATTGTGGCATGCATTTCGCCAAGTATTTGCACTTTATATGCGGCAAGATGCCTGCCACAATTATGGGAATCCATAGCTCTCAGAGAACTATGGATTATACCTCGTTCCCCCCGTGCGTACAGTACAACCATATTGTACACACGGGGATATCAGTGACATGTAATAAGTAATGCATGTCTATGGGGCCAGCGGGCAGTCAGCCCCCCTCGCCTCACCTCGGGAGTACGCGCTGATCAGCTCAAGCTGCCGAAACACACGGTGTATTGGGCCGCGTACTGTGCGTGCTGCAATACATCATGCCAACATACCCGAAGAGCAGTGACACTATGGACCTCGGTGTCACAAGAGCTTGTGATTCATCAAACAAGTTCTAAAAGGGCCTGGATACTTCTTATTAAAATTCTAACATTATAGATTACGGACACTGCATTCTGGAGAGGAGACAAGATCCAGGGATTTATGCTAAATGCAAGATTTGGAGTCAGGAAGAAATGTTGAATTGGCGTCCACCTCACAGGGGTTTGTGCCTTCCTCTGAATTATCAGGGTCAAGTTATAGGTCTTTTTGGATTTTTATATTTTCTTTAGCCTTATGAACTATGTACCTATGTAAGCAGTGATCTGAGCCCACACCCCTCCCCCACACGGTATATGACTGTCACATGGACTTGCTTCCTATTAGGGTATGTTCAGACGTCGTCTTGCAGCACATACCTGTGCGCGCCACAAGACGCTGGTGATTTAGAAGTACGTGCTGGCCAGCTGGGAAGCAGTGATGTCCCTTCTTTCACACAGTGTTCATTACGCGTCGGAGAAGACGGAAGTAATTCATAACTCGCTATGAGAGCTATAAATTACTGTAATTATGGAGCACATTTCATGCATATTGAAGCGCAATTACGCAGTGTGAACATAGCCTTACTGCTCCTCAAGGCAGGGGCAAGTTTACACTGTGTTACTTCTTAAAGGGGTTTTGCCACCATGTAATGTTGACGTGGGAAACTCCAAAATGGGTATTTAATCACTGTTCTAAATATATGTGATTAAAAAAAGTGAAAACTCTGAGAGCCACAGCATTTCTCAACCCCCCTTGGTTACCACACAGCTGCCCCAAGTCACTCCCCCGGAGCTGAAAGGCAGAGCTTGCATGAATCACTACTAATCTGATGCCAGGCAGAATGAATTGTCTATACAGGCACCGGGTAGCAATATCGTTTTCTTTTGTATACAGAATAACTAGCTGTAGTGTTATTAGATCCCTGCTTTATCTGATGAAGAAGCTTTCAAGCTGTTGTGTAGAATAGGGTGTTTCTCTTTGTATACAGAATTCACAAGTTATAGTTTGATTATTTGAGTGAACATGTCACAGGATCCCCTTATGCAGCTCTGTGCTCTGGCTGTGTGTCTGTCTGTGTGTGTGTCTTTGTCTCTTGCTGCGTGATTACATTAGCTGCTTAGCAGATAAGGTTTCTCCTGACAGTGCAGTGTATGAGCCTGTGTCTTGCTGTATTGAATCCACTGTTGTACTGTTTATTAGTTCACTTAAGTTTTGAGACGCTCCCTTTGGATTCCTCACTCCCCCCTCCCCTCTCTCCACTGCAGCTTCATGACTCAGCGTGATTTGTTTACATCTTGCTCTCATACTGAATGGAGGTCAGTACTTGGTCTGGTGACAAATCCCCTTTAACACAGGGGCAGGTTCACCCTATGTTTCTCCTCCTGGCACGGGCAGCTTTGCACTATCGGGGACATAGATGGAAACGGTCTAAGACTTTCATTGTTGCCTATAGCAATCAATCAGAGCGTCCTTTTCATTTTTCAAAGCACTATATGAACTGAGAGGGGAGCTCTGATTGGTTGCTACGGACAATGAAGAAAGTCTTAGACATAGACAGTTTTCATATATGTGACCCTATGTTTCTCCTCCTGGCAGGGACAGGTTAACCCTATGTTACTCTTATAGACTGTTCCATGTCAGGCTATATCCACTGCACACACATTACATATAACTCTGCCACAAACATCATGAGCCTGTCTGACTCCTCCCCTCCATGTGACATCACCACAGGTCCTGGCAGTACACAGCCGTCACATGACTCCTCCCCTCCATGTGACATCACCACAGGTCCTGGCAGCACACAGCGGTCACATGACTCCTCCCCTCCATGTGACATCATCACAGGTCCTGGCAGCACACAGCAGTCACATGACTCCTCCCTCCATGTGACATCACCACAGGTCCTGGCAGCACACAGCAGTCACATGACTCCTCCCTCCATGTGACATCACCACAGGTCCTGGAAGCACACAGCAGTCACATGACTCAGCCCTGCAGGTGGAGGTATGTGTGTATTATTCCCTCTTGCTGCCCCTCAGTGACTATAGCCCTCTGGGTGATACACAATCTGCAGGGAGGGGCTGTAGTGTCGGGTGTAGAGCGGTGTCAGTGACAAGTGGTGTCTCCAGAGAGAAGGCAGGGACGGGTTATTACTGCTCCCCGGTCGCTGTGTACAGGGCGCTTCATGTGTAGTCATGTGACATCATCTCAGGTCCTGGCAGCACAGAGCAGTCACATGACTCAGTCCTGCAGGTGGAGGTATGTGTGTATTATTACCCCCTTGCTGCCCCCAGTGACTATAGCCCTCTGGGCGGTGCACACTCTGCAGGGAGTGGCTGTAGTGTCCGGGGGGTTGAGCGGTGTCAGTGACAAGTGGTGTCTCCAGAGAGAAGGCAGGGACGGGTTATTACTGCTCCCCGGTCGCTGTGTACAGAGGCTCAATGACCTCATGTATCCAGCTCAGCAGAGAGCCTTCAGGCTTCCTGTCCCTGGGGTCATGTGATCACCATGGTGGAGTCACTGCAGGAGCTGCTGGGTGCTAACCTCTTACTGACACAGGACGTTATCATAGAACTGATGCAGACCAACATTTTCATGCCAAGTGAAGAAATCTTATTAACATGTGATTGAGTCTTATTATTTGAGTTGTGTATATACCCATTTGGTATTAACGTTGATTGTCTGTTAAGTTATATCTTCTTATGGTACGGACTCTTATGAAAACAGTCAAGTACAATTGCTTTAATGAGACACACGTACAATTAGTTAAGGGTATGTTCACACGGCGTTTTTGTATACATTTTCGATCCGAAAAATGCATTCAAGAGCACTGCATAAAACATATCCAATACTTATTTGCAGCAGAAACGCACCCTACAGTTTTAAACAGGGCGTCTGCTGCGTCAAACAGTTCAAGAATGAATTGACATACACAATAGAACATATCTCCTCCTGTTTCCCATTATTATGTCCAGTAATTGTATTTTTTACATCGTCTCATCTTCTTTTCATTCAGTTTTCTACAAGATAGAAGCCGCTCTATTGTTATTGTGTGTGTATATATATATATATATATATATATATATATATATATATATATATATATATATATTTTATTTATTTATTTTTTCTGATTGATTTGCTAAGAATGAATAGAGACAAGGACAAGATGGCGGAGAATATATTAAGTCTCACCCTAGAGCTAATCTTCCAGCTTACTGGAGAGGTAAGAGATTCTGATGATGTCACATTACATCATTCTTATCTATGGTAATAACAGATGATATGACTGGAGAGGTAAGAGATTCTGATGATGTCACATTACATCATTCTTATCTATGGTAATAACAGATGTTTTGGCTGGAGAGGTAAGAGATTCTGATGATGTCACATTACATCATTCTTATCTTTGGTAATAACAGATGATATGACTGGAGAGGGGAGGGGGCTCTGGGAATGTTTGTAGTGTTATTTATCAATGTATCTCTCCATAAACAGGATTACACAGTAGTGAAGAAGACCTCTAGTGAGTCCTACCTGGCCCCAATCACAGGGCCCCCACCTCACTACCTGGTACAGGGGGAAATCAATGAACAGAAGATCCTAGAACTCACCAACAAGATCACTGAGCTGCTGACTGGAGAGGTGATGCTGCTGGGAATGCTGGGATATTATACAGTAACACCACTGGAGGGGTCTGGGTGATGACTGTATCATTGTGTGTGTCAGGTTCCTATAAGGTGTCAGGATGTCGCTGTCTATTTCTCCATGGAGGAGTGGGAGTATTTAGAAGAACATAAGGATCAGTACAGAGATGTCAAGATGGAGGATCTCTACAAGGACGTCATGATGGAGGATGAGCAGCCGCTCACATCTCCAGGTAATTCCTCTCCTATCCTGGTTCATAAACTGATTAATCAGTAATGGGTTCTGTAGAGCAAAGAGGAGATGTGGTTTGAGCTTCACTAAGAAATCGGGATACAGCTGCCCATAACAGGGGGCAAAGGGGAAACCTTCCAGGGAACAAGTTGTTTATTCCAATCTTTTACTTAAGATGGTAGCAGTGTTTCTGCTGTAAGAAGTGGGGAACAGTCTGACTCCACTTGGACAAAATCATTATAAGGTTAAAAAAAAAAAAAAAAGTGATGTTCATTGACCTTCATCTTTGGTCAGGTGATTTTGCAGGTATGAAGCTTACAAAATTAAGTGGCCATTGGCAATCAGTAGAGAACCACGCAGGGGAGAGCACATCTATGAGGTTCTAACTGCATCGAGGCCGCACTACAGCTGTCCGGCTTATGCAGCGTCTCCCCCTACCCAGAGATTAGCGATTCCTTCCTGGGATCTTAATATTGTTCTGTCTTGGTTAATGACCAGGAACCTCACTGAACCTTAGTGATTAAACCTCCTTGTTGCAACACTACTTTCATAGTATCCATGAAAAAGATCTTGGTTTTGTGTCTTATTTTTTATATTACAGATTGTGCTCCCTATCTGGTTAGAAAAAGACCCCTGCAGACATTTATGTTTTGTTTGCAAATGTTTGCTGTAGCTGATATGTTATTACTAGTTAAAAGGTGAAGACAGACCCCAGCACTGATTGTGGAGCTGATCTAAGTCTGTAGTCCCAACCCTGGCGATTAAGTGACTGCTGAGCATGGGATCAGGATCCTGCTAAGCTGAATGCATACATGCTTTTTCCTAATTGTGTATACAGCGTACGTTAGACGTGTGACAGGAATAAACCATCCCTGACTTCTTTCTGGAGAGCTCAGCTGTCACTGACAACTGACTCGCCCTCCTATAGATGCGCAGATTCAAATTCTGGAATGAATTCACAGAGCTTCTTTGCATAGTCTAGGAGATTAACAGGTGTAAACAGCTGCAAAGTTTGGAAATCCTGGATGTCACTTTATCAAAACAACTGATAATTACAACTGTTTCATATATATTTTTTTTTTTTATATTTTATTAACAGAAGCATACGGTTATACAATCGGTATACAATTGTCGAATAACCTAATAAACCAACAATTTTCACATATGCTCGAAAGGATACAAAGCAAATTTTACATGTGATATGAACATTCTATGAAAAAGAAAAGTATTAAACCGTACAAACTCTTCTGAGTATTTTCCAAAATTTTCACCCCGTAAACTACCCTACTAACCCCAACCACCCCCAATACTAACATGTGTACTTTCTATTGACTATGTGCATCAACCTCTAGGTTCCCCAGAGTGCCTTTTAATTTTTCTCTTAGATAGTGTTCCGTGTACTTGAAGGGGTCCATTACTTCCTTTATGTCAGAGACACTGAAAGTGTTACAGATAAAAGTTTTCCATTTCCTAAAGAAAGCATTAGCATTCTTCTTTGTCCCTCTCTGCATCCACCTTTTCTATGTAAAACATCTGCCTGAGACAGTCTTTCACTTCCGCAACCACTGGCACCTTTGGTTCTATCCAGTGCCTCAGAATACAGCATTTCACCGCCAATAGCATGACATGCACACACTTATTCGCCACCAAAACCGCCTTCTCTTTGATTTTCTTTAACAATATAGTGGAACAGACAACTCTGTGGTATAAAAGGTATAGCTAAGTTCCATATCTCTTTCACTGTATATTTCTCCATAATTTTTCAATCTCGGGACACAACCAGAGACAGTGTAGAATGTCAGCCTTGTCGAGATGGCATTTCAGACATTTAGTCCAGTATCGGGATTTGTTTTTATTGTACAGGATATCGACGGCGTGTATGGCCTTGTGTGCAATTCTGAATACTGTCTCCCTCCACTGTACATTTGTTATGGCTTTTCTTACTGAATCAAAACCTCTCAAGATCTTTTGTGTTATGTCATCGTCTTGAAGAGTAGTTTCCCAGCTCTTGAACATAGCCGAAGCTACCCCTTCTATACCTACTTTGTGGAGAATGTGGTAGATCTTCGATAATAAATCCTTAGAACCCTCTACTTTGCATAGCTCTACAAAATCTTCAGTTTCTCCCAAGGACTGAAGCCTAGACACATTAGCTTTGCAGAAATTTCGAACTTGCATATATTGCAATATATGCTGATTTCCTAGATCAAACGTTTCATTAATTTGTTCCCATGACATCAGCGTTCCCCTTACATCTGTTAGAATATCACCTAGTTTAATAATGCCTCTATTCTTTCATTTCTGAAACAACCTATTCTCCATTTCTGAGCAAAAGGTTGGAAGGTTCCATAGTGGCATGAATTATGATATGAACATGGGTCTTTTGAAAAGTTTCCTAGTATGTCTCCATGTTGCGAGGGTATCTCTCAGTATAATACTGTGTTTAATCTCAGGAGGTTGTATTCTATAAGGCTTATGTATTAAAGCTTGTAATGAAAATGGAGACGCTATCTGAATCTCCACTTCCAAATTAGAGAGAGAATTTGCACCCTTGATCCAGTCCCTGATATGTCTCCACATTGCCGCTAAATTATATAGCCTGATATCTGGAAGTTGTGCTCCCCCTTACCCCTTTCCCACCATTAATTTCCTAATCCCTATCCTTGGCTGTTTCCCTTTCCATATAAATCTAATAAAAGCCGTACGTAAGGTGTTTATATCCTTGTGCTTTAATAAAACTGGGATACTTTGTAGCGAATACAAGAGTCTTGCGAAACTAATCATTTTGATGAGCTGCACTCGACCTATTATGGACAGGGGTAAATCCTTCAATTTTTCCAGTTCAGTCCTTATTTTCGTGATCAACAGAGAATAATTAAGATGATACGTCATAGCCGACCGATAACCTATTTTAATTCCTAAATATGCCAGATGTGATTGGACCACCTCAACTCTCATCTCCTGTTGTTGAATAGCGCCCCTACTACCTAATTGCAATAGTTGGCATTCCTCCCTATTTATCTTGAAACCGGAGAAGGCCCCAATTTCCTCCAGTGCTCCTAGTACCCTTTCAAATTGACTGCTAGGTTCATCCAAGAATAACAGCATATTGTCTGCAAAGCAGATGAGTTTCATTTCAGTTTTACCGACCCGTATCCCCTGCAATAGATCCGACCTGATAAAGTATATCTCTAACGGCTCTAAGGCAAAATTAAATAACAGAGGTGACAAGGGGCAGCCTTGTCTTGTACCTTTCTGGAGAAAGATAGGGGAGGTTAAAAAACCCGGGGTGCTCACCCTAGCCTGAGGAGTCTTAAACATTGCGTCCAGGTAATCTAGAAAGAGACCTGTGATCCCTATCTTATCTAACACTAAGTTAAGCCAATTCCAATTCATGTTATCGAATGTTTTCTCCACATCGTTTGCCAATAATGCTGGTACATTTTTACCTAATTTTCTCCTTTATACTGCTTCTAATGTTGCTAAAACAGTTCTGATATTCTTGACCCCTGATCTACCCTGAATGAGACCCATTTGGTGTTCCCCTATGATTTTTGGCAATATCCCCACTAGCCTATTGGCCATTACTTTAGAAAATATTTTGATGTCCTGATTTATTAGGGAGATCGGATGATAAGATTCGGGTTTAGTTGGATCTTTCCCTTTTTTATGTAACACCTTTATATAAGCTGTGTCTCCAGAATGTAACATTGTCTTTTTATTAATGATATCCCCAAATACCTGCCTCAATGTTGATGTTAACTCTCCTTTAAGAATTTTGTATAATTCCCCTGGCAGGCCATCTGGGCCTGGAGCCTTACTAGATGGAAGTTTGTCAATTACTTCCATCAGCTCTTCTTCCTCAACCTCTGCATTCATTACAGCCCTGTCCTGTTTCGATATTATACTTAAAGGGATATCCCGTAGAAATTTCTGGCTGTTTGTAATGTCATAATCTGCTTGGGTATACAGCTTTTTATAATATTCTCTCAAAATGTCATTGATCTTCTTAGGTTCTTTATCAACTTTTCCCAAGCTATTTTTTAGGCCTAAAATATTGGTCGACCTTCTACTTCCCTTTTTTTTTTTATAAACATAATTTTCATTGAATTTTACAATAACAAAAACTTATATAACAACGTCTGTTGAATAGATGAGATACCGTTTGATACACAAAGATATTCTATAAGGTACCATTAGTACAAAAGTACTAAGTAGAGACAGTACAGAATAGCACTAATTAAATTCTTTGGTATCATAGTAATAAGGATGAAGCAACGAGACGGCTCCATCTTCACTCAAAAAAAAAAAAAATGAAATAAAAATAATAAGAAAGTTAAAACCAATCCTAACATCACAAAACATGTGGTCCCAAATTATGCAATAACATAATCACATGACCTATGTGATTGGTAAGGTCTGATAAAAGGTGAAAAAAACAATACTTACTGGTACAATGCTGCGGACAGTCGCACGACCCCCGCCCACTGAAGCTCAAGGGGGAGAAATAGGCTATGATAAATTAGCCCTCTACTCCGGCGTACATTACCAAAGATACCCGGGGCAAGGTGTCAGGATATGGCTGAGGTAAAAATTTCCCGTTTATGGATACGGCCCACAAGCCCCCCAGGTTCCTGCTAGGTGAGAGGAGAGAAGAGGAGTTGATAAAGGCTGCATGATATCCTTTATCCCCTTGGGGGGTTAAAAGTTAACTATGAACTCCTCCCAAATTTGTTTGAACATTTTAGACATTAGGGTTTTATCCTGATAATGCCCGTCTGTCCATTTGGAGATGATGTTTAAACCACGACCCACTTCCTGCAATGTTGGGACGGTTAGTTCCAAAACCATTTGGGCCAGGCTTCTTTAGCCGCTAAAAATATGTGCAGAATTGGGTGGTTCTTAAAAGGGTTGTGGTAAATTATGGAACAGGGCTGTGTTGGCTCTAAGGTTAATACACCAAATTTAGATTCAGGTTCTCCAGATCTTTGGGGTAGCTGCACAATCCTATATATGACAAATCTGCGCGGGGTGCCACACTTCGGGCAGGACTCAAACAAACGGGACAAGCTGGATGGGGGGAATATTATAGCCGTAAATTGCAGAATGGGCAATTCTAAAGAACGTGTTTGTGGATCTTCAGCCATCCCTGGAGAATTGTCTTAGAGATCTCCTGGTTAGGGTAGATTTTCTCCCACTTGGCAAAGATTGTGCAAGGCCCCACATCTTCTGGTCCCCTATGAAGACCACCATATAGCGCTGATAGAGAGTGGTCTGTTGAAGAAGTAGGGTCAATGACATTATCAAAAGTTTTCAATTCAAAATGAGATGCCTTCATGTCCTTACTTCTATAAAAACTCACTATTTGGGAGTAAGCCAAAAAATGTGATGGTGGCAAGGTATATTTTTGAGCTAGTTCTGGGAAAGAATAAAGCTGTTGGTGGCAAGGGTGAAAAAGCTGGGCAATAGTTAAAATCCCCCTGCTCCTCCAGACTTTAAATTGGGGGTTATCAAGGCCAGGTTTGAATTCTGGGTGTCCATAGATAGGACGGTATCTACTTGTCTGGTAGGGTAGAGAAAACAGGGTTCTACAGGCCTTCCAGGCTCCTTCACTATGAGGCTATGTTTCGCCACCTGAGGAAGGGAGGAATATTTGATATGGAGAAGGCCTGGAAGAGTCCATGGGTGAACCAGTCCCGCCTCAGTAGAGAAAATTGGAATATCTGGAAGGGACTGTTTAACCAACCGATCCGTTGACGCAGGAGGCTGGCTAGATTATACAACCTAAGATCAGGCAAATTCAGCCCCCCCTTATCCCTTTGGAGGAGCAGTTTAGCTAGGGCTATCCGGGGGCGTTTTTTATTCCATAGGAAAGAAGTGAACGAGGTATAACGTTGGCGGACATCTTTATGTCTAAGCAATAAGGGGATTGTTTGTAAGAAATATAGTATTTTTGGGAATGTCATCATCTTGAGAAGATGAGCCTTAGCGAGTAAGGGGATTGGAAGATGCATCCATCGTTCTAGTTCCTTACCAATTTTAAGGAACAGAGGGGGGGTAATTGAGGTGATAAATTGGCTCAGGGGACTTGCCGATATTTATTCCCAGATACTTGATGGATGCACTCGCCAGGGATATAGGTAAATTGCAAAGCAGATGTGAGGAAGGTGAATGAGCAGTGGAGAGATCCAACAATTCTGACTTAGAAACATTAACCTTAAAGCCCGAAAAGCGGCCAAAATCATGTAACAGATCTAGAGTATTGGAACCTCCACCAGTGGATAAAATAGGTAAATCAGAAAATTTATCAGCAGACACGGAGACCTTAATATTGGATGAACCGATATTGATGCCTGGGAGATCTGGATTAGAGGCCAGGGCTCTGGAGAGCGTCTCTATGGCCAAATTAAACAGTGTGGGGACAATGGGCTTCTCTGGCGAGTGCTTTCCCCGATGAATGGCCTAGAAAGAATACCCGGAGTATAGATTGAGCGCGGGGATTGGTATATAGTGAAGAGATATAAGAAACGGAAGGCTCCCTGGAATCCGAACATCCATCACTGCTCCCAGCCTCTCCGCTGACCCCGTCAAAAGCTTTTTTCCGCATCAATGGACAGGGGCAGCTGGAGAGGTTGAAGCCCGGATTAACATTTTTATCTCATCCAGAACAGTAATGACTTTACGATTTAGAGATGGCTGCTCTGCCCTTAACTAACCCCATCTGTTGAGGGCTAATGAGACAGGGAAGAAGAGTGGCCAGCCTATCTGCCAACACCTTAGAATTGATTTTTAAGTCAACATTTATTAGTGAAATTGGGCGGTATGAGGAGGGGAGAGACACGTCCTTTCCCGGCTTTGGTATAACGCCGTGTTCATATGTTGCGGGATGGGAGTGTTAGTCAGGAATAGATTGGAGATAGTGGTTAGGAGGGGTGTGACTTCGGGGTTAAGAATCTTGTAGAATTCTCCTGAGAAGCCATTAGGACCAGGGGCTTTATTATTACCCAAGTTCTTGATAATTCTAGAAATTGCCTCATTTTGAACGGGTTGGTTAAGGAAATCCCTTTCTGCCTCAGAAAGGGAGGGGAGAGACAGACGGCCAAGCCAGTCTGAGGGGTCCCTATCATCGGAAGTATCTGGTGAATATAAATGGTCATAGAACTCGCGTAGGACATTATTAATAGCAGTAGCAGAATATTGCATATTCCCGCATGAGTCCTTCAATGCATAGATATTGGAATCAGAGTTAATTTCCTTGGCAAAATTAGCTAAAAGCCTCCCGCTTTGTTCCCAAACCTAAATAACTTAGTTGACATCCGGGATCGCCGGGACACCTCTCTGCACTCCAGCCAACACTCATACTCTTTTGTTTTTTTTTTTTTTAAGTGTTAGACCATTGGAGTTTGGCTGTAGGAGTTGGGTTGGAGAGAAAATCAGTGTAAGATTGCCGAAGCTTCTCACTTAACCTAATTTGATCCGCAACCACCTTCCGACGGGTATTAGTGTAGGCAATCAAGTGGCCTCTAATGACCGCTTTAGCTGTCTCCCAAAGTAAGACTGGCTCCGTCCCATCCTCCGGATTGTCTTGTAAAAATTGCAGCCACCACCCTTGCAGGATATTAGCAGTCCTCATCCCCAAACAGGTAAGATGGGAATCTACAGAGATAATCTGTACCCGTGGGAGCAGTGTCTGACAGTTGGAGGACAAGAGGAGCATGATCTGAAATAACTAAATCCTTAATATCACATAGATCAACCCTTTGCATGGCTTGGGGAGAAAGTAGAATATAATCAATACGGGACCATGAATTGTGAGGATGGGAAAAAAAGGAATAGTCCCTTCCGCCAGGATGAAGAGACGTATTGACCAAATGAGAGTCTGAGATAAAATTAGCCAAATGTGGGGGGTCATGGGATAGTGGAATACGGGGAGAACTATCATGGAAAGATTTTCTATCTTCCTGGGAATTAACCACCAGATTAAAATCCGCTCCCACAATTTTAAGAGGTACAGGGTCAATAGATTACTGGTCTGTCAGGGATTTATAGAAAGATCCTTGGTTGGCATGAGGACCATAGATATTATAGATGGAAATCACTTTCCCCGAGACGTTCAAGGATACATTAATCCAGCGGCCCTCACTATCATGAGAGGAGCTAACAAGAGAATAAGAGATTTTTATGGATGAGGATAATTACACCATTCTTCCTATTAACGGATGGAGAGCCCAGGACCGAGCCCACCCAAAGGCGCCTAAGCCTGCTGAAATCCCCCTTCTCCAAGTGAGTTTCCTGAAGGAGGGCGATGTCGGTTTTAAATTTTTTGAGATGACGTAGAATCATAATTCTCTTAGAAGGAGCTTCTACTTCCCTTAACCAGGCCTGCGAGTAACTTTCCCGATTTTTTATTTTTTATTTTTTTCACCCCAAATTTGAACGTGGATACTTTAAATTGATCATGATGCAATGACGCTATTCTTTTTTGTTGTAGTTCAAATATTTCCATGGAGAGCACCCACTTCTTTTTATTTTCCTCAGAGGGAGCCGATAGAAATGACATATACGAAGCCCTTAATTCCTCGGTGGCTTTCCTGAAAATCTGCCTAAAGGTTCTTTTTTTTTTGCTGCCATGTATGCCATGATTCTTCCCCGAAGTACGGCCTTTCCCGCATCCCAAAACAACCTAGGGGAGATTTTATGGGCCTCGTTATCTTTCGACACTCTAGTACACAAAGCTAGAAAGTACGCCCCTCCCCTCCTCCCCAAACCATAACTCCCAAAACCACCTAGAATTCTGAATTTCCTCCATGAATTTCCTTTCTGTCTTCTGTAGACTTCTCTTTTTCACACATTTCCATGTGAGGCGAAATCCTCTTTCCTCACCAGTTTAGACTTCTAATTCTTGCTCCTCTCTCCTCCACAAATAAAGGTACAACTGAAAACCAGCAAAAAAAAGCAACCCTCCCTTGTGTTTTATCTCCCTTCTAGTTATACACATAACTTGTCTGAATGTGTTCAAACCTATGGATGACCAACTCCCTTATCTACAACATTGTAACTTTGAGGCCTCCCTCATGCTGCTACTGTATAAACAATTTGTCCCTCAGTAAAAACATTTGGCATCCTTGTCCGTTGGCAATTTCACTCATCTCTTCCTCGGCGTCCGGAGTCTTCCCAAAGATGTCATGTCTCCTGTGTTTCTGGAGATCTGGCTCCCCCTGGTCTACGATCGGAGTTCCTTCTTGATGGTGTTTGCCCTTGTGGGCTCTTGTTGATCTGTTGGCTCCACGGTGTCCTTCATGTCCTCCATAAAATATTCCGCCTCCTCTGGGGAGTGGCAGAAATTTTCAGGATCGCAGGAAGCTGTAGGTTAAAACTTATCTGTCTTTTAACAAGAGTAAAGTAGATCGCTGAGAACATCCTCCGTTTCCTTGAAACTTCAGCCGAGTAGTCCGTGAACAGGAGTAATTTTTGTCCCTTGTAGACAACAATATTCTTTTTAGATCGATATGCCTGCAAGAGGGCCATTTTTTCTGCATAATCCAAGTATTTGACTATAACCGGCCTAGGTGACATGACTTTGTCTTCTTTCGACAATATGCCTGGGGGTCCCACCCAATTAGCGCTTTCCACTTTCAGAGGACCATTCAAGCCGAGGATTATGGGAATCTCCTCCGAACAGATTTTGGGAAGCTTATTCTGCTGAATATCTTCACTTAGGCCAATAATTCTTATATTGTTTCTGTGTGTCTATTTTCAAGATCTTCCACTTAGCTTCCAGAGGAACAACCGACTCCCTCCCTTTGTAGGGGATCAGGGGATTAGGAAGGGGAAGATCCAAAAGTCCCGGCGATTGCAACAGCTATATAGGTGGACACCTCTTCATAGCAGTATTGCAATCCCATATAATTGCTAACACATTTTAATCCAGGTAGTTTTCAAATAAAGATATCTCACCAATGTCCTGGCGGGGGGGCCAAACCTCTTCCTCTTCTCTCTGCACGGAGTTAATGACTTGTGGTTCTTACTTGTTTATTTTATGAGTACATACGTGAAATGTTTTAGACATTGTGGTATGTTAAAGGAGAACTAGGACGTAAGAGCCCCATTGCACTGGCGGATTGGTTACCGTGATGACAGCCTGGAACTCCGCGCAGGTTCACAACGCTTTCACCCTGACCTCTAAAACTTACGGAGAATCTACCAGGGAAGTGTAGATACATGGGTGGAGGAGGGGGCAGGGGGAACACTATCTTCCCGGCATAAGAGTCCAGATCAATACACAGTCTCCGCTCATAGAGCTGGACCGGTCTCAAGGTTGTGGGGGGCTCCTATGTCCTTTGATGAATATTTGAAGAGTGTTTCTTTGTGATGGATAAATACTGTGTAAGGTAACTTGATCATTATCACCTTTTCAAACTTGTTATTTTACCATGAATATGTGAAAATTCAATAAAAATGAGTTTATAAAAAAAAAAAAATCTTCCACTTTGTTTTGTAAATAGTCAGTTCTCTTAAGTAACCTCTCCATAGAGCTCCGTACCCCCAGTATATCATCTTCTACTCTGCTCACTCTGTCTTCCAGCTCAGAAATTTGGCTTTTCTAGTGAACCATATCTGTATGTTGAATTGTGAATAGTGGACTATACCTCCCATCATTTGTCTCTGCTGTTGATGTAGAATTGTTGTGCTGTGTTCTGGTCTGTTGAATGCATAGATTTCTCCCAATCTCTGTCCTGATATATATTTGTATTTGCTAGTGACCTGACATTCTGCCCCTGTAGCATCTCCTCTGCTGGCTTATTTGTAACTCCACCCATTGCTGGCAGCTGGGCCCACTGATTTATTTCAATGAACTCCACATAGGATAGTATAAATTAGTTAGCTTGGGTCAGTCTTGACCATTTGGGTCAGTATAGCCATGTAGAGTAGTGAACCATATCTGTAAGTGAACCAGATATGAAAGTGATTGATAGTTTTGAATCAAGGTATCTGAAATAAAACCGAAATTAGACCGGAAGTGGGCCGAAGGGGCTAGGAGGAACTCCTTTTTCTTGTAAGTATCTAGGCTTCTCAAAAAAAAAAAAAAAAACCCCTATTCACCATGCTCAGTATTGCTGTCTATCTTGCAGCCATCTACCTCCTGGCTTACCACCCAGTTATTGCCCCTGAGAATCTTATCCACATCAGCGCCTCGCTCCTTCCCTCACCCATGTGTTCATCACACACTCTTCCTTTCCCTTTTCAATACCACAAACCACCTGCTCACATATTGCTGCACAAACGCCGCTCATTACTACATCACTGAACCATCTGCTGTATCTTTTCTTTCTCCTGCTTCTTGCTGCAGGTGACATCTCTCCGAACCCCGGCCCACCCTCCATTACTGCTCATCCCACCTCCTCCTCCCATAGAAACCCTGCTAACCTAATTGCTATCCGCTGTACATCTTTTCCAGTCCCTTTGAAATGTGCTCTGTGGAACCGCCGATCCGTCTGCAAACAAACTCACTGCTGTTCATGACCTGTTTCTCTCCAACTCCCTCAACTGCTAGCCCCCACAGAAACATGGCTCCAGCCATCTGACACCACTTCCCTTGCCTCTCTCACCTATGGCGGCCTACACTTCACCCACACACCCAGGCCTGAGAACAGGCCGGGTGGAGGAGTTGGCATACTTCTCTCTCCACACTGCACTTACCAGGTCCTTCCTCCTGCACCCTCACTCACTTTCCCCTCCTTTGAGGTCCACACCCTCAGACTCTTTCAGCCATTTTCCCTCCGAGTCGCGGTTGTGTACAGACCTCCCGGCTCACCCCGCCAGTTTCTGGATCATTTTGCTGCCTGGCTCCCTCACTTCCTCTCTACTGAAATACCCACTCTCATCATGGGTGATTTTAACATCCCTATTGACCCCATGTCTCCCTCTGCCTCTCAGATCCTTTCACTAACCTCTTCTCTTGGCCTCTCGCAGTTTACTAACTCTCCCACCCACAAGGATGGGAACTCTCTGGATCTGGTTTTCTGTAACCGTTCCTCAATCTCTAACTTTAATAATTCTCCTTACACTCTCTCTGATCACAATCTTATTTCCTTCACTATTACTAATTCTCACCCATCTCTGGACACACCTGCCCGTCTCCCATTCAGAAATATCCACTCCATGAACACTCAGGAATTCACAGACGCCATACAGTCCTCACCGCCCCCATTCTCCCTCCCTTCCTGCCCTGACCTGGGCGTCCCAAAAACAATATGAAGAAACTCTTAACACCACCCTGGACACATTGGCACCGCTCACACACCGCACCACCAGAGTCAGACACCCACAGCCATGGCACACGCCTCAGACTCGCCATCTGCAGCGATGTTCCAGATGTGCGGAGCGTCTGTGGAGGAAGTCGAAGCTACCTGCAGACTTTCTCCACTACAAATTTATGCTCAGGACTTACCACACTGCCCTTCACTGCGCCAAACAAAAATATTTCACCTCCCTCATCGCAACCTTACACAACAACCCTAAACGCCTGTTTGACACCATCCACTCTCTTCTCAGGCCTAAAGCTCAGGCCCCGGTCTCTGACCTCCATGCTGAAGACCTGGCCACTCACTTCAAAGAGAAAATTGACAAAATCCGGCAAAACATCTCATCTCAAACCCCAAGCAGCAGCCATCTGGTCCCTCCCCGCACATCCCCCAGCCTACTCTCAGCTCTTGACCCGACGACAGAAGAAGAAGTGTCCAGGCTTCTGCTGTCTGCGCGCCCCACCACCTGCTCTAGTGACCCCATTCCCTCCCACCTTGTCCAGTCTATTTCTCCAGCTATCATCTCTCACATAACTGCAATCTGTAACCTCTCTCTCTCCTCTGGGATCTTCCCATCTTCCTTTAAACATGCTGTCATAACTCCCTTACTGAAAAAGCCCTCTCTGGACCCGTCCTGCACTGATAACTACCGACCAGTCTCTAACCTGCCCTTCATCTCCAAACTCCCGGAACGCTTGGTCTACTCTCGCCTAATCCGCTATCTCTCCGCTAACTCTCTTCTCGATCCTCTGCAATCAGGTTTCCGCACCCTACACTCCACACCCTAACTAAAGTCTCCAATGATCTCCTAACAGCTAAATCTCAGGGCAACTACTCATTGTTGCTTCTTCTGGATCTCTCTGCAGCATTTGACACTGTTGATCACCAACTTCTCCTCAGCATGCTCAGCAACATTGGCCTCCAGGACACGACTCTCTCTTGGTTCTCATCTGACCTATCTAACAGCTCCTTCAGTGTCTCATTTGCAGGTTCTACCTCCTCTCCTCTTCCTCTTGCTGTCGGGGTTCCTCAGGGATCCGTTCTTGGTCCTCTCCTCTTCTCAATCTATACAGCCCCAATTGGACAAACCATCAGCAGATTTGGCTTCCAGTACCATCTCTACGCTGATGACACCCAATTATACACCTCCTCCCAAGACATCACTCCTGCTCTGCTACAAAACACCAGGGACTGCCTGTCTGCTGTCTCTGACATCATGTCCTCCCTGTATCTTAAACTAAACCTCACTAAAACTGAACTTCTAGTCATCCCACCATCTACTAACAGACCTTACCCGGCCATTTCTGTCTGTGTGTGGCACCACCATAACTCCTAGGCAGCAGGCCCGATGTCTTGGGGTTTATACTAGATTCTGATCTGTCTTTCACCCCCTATATCCAATCCCTTGCCTGCTCCTGTCACCTGCACCTCAAGAACATCTCCAGAATCCGTCCTTTTCTCACTGTGGAAACAACTCAAACTCTCATTGTTGCTCTTATTCATTCTCGTCTCGACTACCGTTGCTTATCGGTCTCCCTCTGTGCAAACTCTCCCCTCTCCAATCTGTCCTGAATGCAGCAGCCAGGCTTGTCTTTCTTTCCAGCCGCTATACTGATGCCTCTACCCTGTGTCAGTCACTGCACAGGTTGCCTATCCAGTACAGGATACAACATAAACTCATCACTCTCACTCATAAGGCTCTCCACAATGCTGCTCCTCCCTACATCTCCTCCCTCATCTCTGTCTACCACCCTACCCGCTCTCTCCGCTCTGCTAATATCATCAGGTTACACTCATCAATCATCCGAACTCCCATGAGCCCGTCTCAAAGACTTCACACGTGTGGCACCAGTTCTCTGGAACATGCTACCGCGGGCGATCAGGCACACTCAGAACTCTCATAGCTTTAAAAGGGCCCTGAGAATACCTCTTCTCACTCTGGCCTACCAGAATCCCTAATGCTATACCCTCCCCCCCTCCCCCCACACTCCCTAGCGCACTCATCTCATTTTCGGCACTTAACTGTATATAGATGTACTGTCAGGGTGGCAGGTTCATCCGAATTCTATGTAAAAAAAAAAACATATTTATGTCACATGGCTGGACCATTGTAAATCTAGCACTTCTTGCCCTTCGTCTCTCCCGTACACCCTAGTAGATTGTAAGCTCTTGCGAGTACTTTTAATGTGTACTTTTAAAGTACTTTTAATGTGTAATGTCTGTACATTTACCCTCCAAATTGTAAAGTGCTGCGGAATATGTTGCCGCTATATAAAGATTATTATTATTATTATTTTCTGTTTGTCCACATCTGAACGTATGGCAGATAGTGCTGCAGTCACTGCAGCTGACACCGACGCCATCACAGCGACCTCTAAGGATGCCATAATTTCTTGTGCCAATAATTTAGCCACTTCTACTGCCATTGTTTTGCAAGAAGTGGCTAGTCCTGGAATTTTTTCCTCATCTTCTCCCTCTAGTTCCGAAATACACTGTGGGGAGCTCAAAGCATCTTGGTGTGGTGACCTGACATTCCCAGCCATCTGCATATCGCTAGGATAGGTATTTAACTCTTGTAGGTGATTGGGCAAGTGCCATGACTGATCTGGAATGTGAGAGGAGCCTTTCAGTGGAACGACTATTGTATCGTGTACATTTGGGGTGTATGTAGCTGCTACCTGAGGCTCATGCCTGTTAGTGGGCTGGACCTGTGGGGCCATCTCACTATGTGCCTCCTCTGGTGGTTGTGTTTGGGACCCTGGGTGAGTCACATCTGCAGCTTCCAGAAACAGGGACTGAGCGTCCATATCTACCTCCTCCCCATGCAGTTGTTCCTCCACCTGGCCCTGGATTGCTGCTGTCGTGGCTGCAATCACGTGTCCACTTCTAGTGGAGCGCGGTGGTTTGGGCGCCATCTTGCCCTGTTCGGCAGTTATAATATATAGCTACTGCCTCTGCACTTGGGCTCCCCACTGCTCCAAAAGCTCCATCCCGAGTACCGAAACGGTAGCGCTGTTCTGGGCACTTAAAAGTGCTGTTCTATGTGCTGTTAAGGAGCGGGGAGTAGCAGTAATCGGCAGAGCGAGGCATTAGCTCCTACTTGCTGCTACCGCTCATGGACGCGCTGGAACCAGAAGTCCCAACTGTTTCATATTAATATATTACAGCAGGCGCTTCCACACCCTAGCACCACTTTATATACCCTACACACTGAGACCTTTTCCTGCACGTCTTGTTTGTTTCTGCTTCTATCCCTCACAATTACTACATCCACAGTGTTCCTGCATCGCTCAGAACTAATATACCCCACCGTGTTGCTGCATCCCTCACAACTACTACACCCCACAGTGTTCCTGTATCCCTCATAACTACTTCACTGCACAGTGTTCCTGCATCTCTCACAACTACTACACCCACAGTGTTCCTTCATCCCTCGCAATTATTACACTCCACAGTGTCCCGGCATCCCTCACACGTACTACATCGCACATGGTTCCTGTGGGTGGAGTGGTAACCTAGGAGTGGCAGAAGACAGGATAGGGTTAGTAGTGAAATTGCAGTTGTCATGATGACTCTCGCCCAAACCTCTTATGCCATCTGAGAACATTACAGTGAAGAAGGGGTCTGATTGTATAGAAGTAGGTGGTGTTCCTGCAGTGTTCCCCTGGGACAAATGGTGGTGTTATCAGCCTCCTTAACCTGATGGTAGTTGAGGTGTCCTTGATGTTGGTGCAGAATAAGAGACAGGAGGCTAAGTGGCAATAGTGAAATACATTTCCTTTACTCCATGCCAGTTGTTATACCCTAGAATAAGGCTTTTCAGGAAAAACATTCCCCATATGGGAAGCCTGTAGCAAGAATGAGCCCAATTTTTAGGATCCAGACTATTAGCTAATTCTCCACAGGAGCTAACTTGCTCACCCCAAGTGATCTGGAAACGTCTTCAAGGCTAGTGGCATGAGTGAAGTCTCAACTGGCTTTGAGGATTTAAGCTCCACTTGCTTCCTCCTCATGTACTTCAATTTTATAGGACTCCATTCCAGATATTGTCAGTTTGTCCCTTTTCGTAGACATCTCTGGCCTACTGGTTCTTTCTTAGAAGAAGCGTTATGGGGGGAAGAGTTATGTAAGCTTTCTCTGGATTTAGCTAGCATCAGTCCAGGACTGTACCGTTGGGTTGCTCAACAATGAACAAGCGAGAACTCTCCTAAGAACTCAAGTGAGAGAACTATCTAGAATAACAGTTGCAGGGTCCTATTTTAGATATGGCCACACCCCAGGGTCCTTAGCAACCACAACCCTTGCTTCAAACCAGGTCTGTAGAGTTGGAAGCCAAAGCTCCAACTCCTCAATTTCCTAACTTCGACTCCTGAGATCCCGCTCCCTCACACATGGCATATGTTTAAGTGATAACTTTACTGTGGTAAAATGGTAACATCAAGCTTCATTGCACCCCTTCCTTCCTGCATCCCTCACAACTACTACACCCCACAGTGTTCCTGCATCCCTCACAACTACTACACCCCACAGTGTTCCTGCATCCCTCACAACTACTACACCCCACAGTGTTCCTGCATCCCTCACAACTACTACACCCCACAGTGTTCCTGCATCCCTCACAACTACTACACCCCACAGTGTTCCTGCATTCCTCACAACTACTACACCCACCGTATTTCTATTCAGCTTAATAATTTGATTCATTCCCATCCCTAATACACATAAACATCCATAGGTGCACTTGAGACAGGCAGTCTACCCACAGGATAGCATGTCCCCCGAATACTAACCATAGTTCATGCTGCGGACACTATGAGCACTCTAACCTTGCTGTGATTGGAAATATATTAGAAGTCAATATAGAGAGAAGTCAGAAAAAAAAAAAACTTTTCCCGCTTACCCTCCCCTAAAGAGTACTACACTTTCTCCCATACGCCCATGGACGACAAAGGCAAGGAAGAAGGGAAAATTCCACATCTAAAAAAAAGGGGGTACTATAAAATATGACAAGAAAAAAAGAGGTTTATCTCACAAGTCCCCTCAAATTAATCAGTGATGGGGGTAGAGATGAGTCTTCGGGGCGTCTAAGATTCCTAATTGACCTCTGTGATTTATCATGTGTTGTAAGAATTGGTGGTTCAGGGTTCTTGGAGATGCAGCTTTTGGTGGCCAAAAGTCAGAAGAAGTTGCAGCATCAAAGTAAGGGATGGTAATTTCTGGCAAATCAAAGGTGAAGAGAAAGGTTATCCTTATGCTTTACATGGCGTGCGAATGGGAAACCTCATTGATAAGGGATATTACGGAATGGAGTCACTGCCAGAAGAGGTTTGATTGCAGCGTGCATTCTCAGAGTACGTCTCAAAAGGTCAAGAAAGAGTTCCACTTTAACACCCTCAAACATATGACATTTTGCATAAGTCGAGCCACATGATCTCCTCCTTCAGAGTGTAATGATGGATCCTACAAATAATGTTTCTGGGGCGAGAGGCCTCCCGACTTTGCAGGGCAAGCGCTCTGTGTGCTCTGTCAAATTCAACTGGCAATTCATCAGAATATAATTAACCACTTTAGTTAGGGTGGGAATCAGCTCAGAGGTACGATTTGTTTCTAATATTATTTTGTTGGTTATAATTTTCAATTTGTTGAGACATAATTGACTGCAGATTAGAAAGTAAATTGTTTATACCTTCTTGTGCATTTTCTATATTTTGCTAAAGACCTGCAACATCTGACTTAACTGGACTTGGAGAAAAGTTCTCATCTCTACACATTGGAGATCTTGTGCCAGTTGTTTCATATTGTGCTTAGATGGGAGTAATGAAAGTAGAGCTCTTAGCTCTGGGTGAACTTGAAGGTTTTTTTAATGCAGCTTCAGGAGAATGAAGGTCAGACGAGGGAATAACACAGTTGTGGTCTGTTGTTGGTGGATTTGCGTTCAGAGTTTGAAGGCTTAGAGGTGGTTTTAATGGACTACCACCCCAGGTAGAAGAGTCTGGACTGGAATTCGAAACAGCACTATGCGCAATGGAGTCAGTTGTTAACTTCTTAGTCTGAGAGAAACCCATTGTCAGTTTGGGTGATTTTGAAGGAGCAGCTTCAGTCCAGTTAATTGTTTTGTGAACAGCCTAAATATACTCACTTCTGATTATAGCTGATGAGTTAGAGATGCTAGAGAAAGCAATATCATTATAAATAAGAGACATCTGATTTTCACCTCAAAGCCTGCTGCTTCCCTGTTGTACAATTGATATCTCCCCAGGTGTCTCATTGACTGAGGGTTATGAGGTGTAAAGAGCTCTGCTGTGACCCTTTAAAGACAAAAGAGATCAATCCTATATTATGTGAACTAGCAAACTTATGGACTGCACATTTGGATGACATTCATCTTCCGTGTGTGTGTGTGTGTGTGTGTGTGTGTGTGTGTGTGTGTTGTGTGTGTGTGTGTGTGTGTGTGTGTGTGTGTGTAACTGAATACCTTGAGAGGAGTCCATATGTGATCAGCAGACGGTGCCATGTGGCTACCAACTTTATAAAGAATAGGAGTAGCACCATTAGATAGCTCCTCAGGAGCCCAGTTTGCTGAGGAGTCCATTGGAGCCGAAATGTCAGTGCCACACTCTGGAATCAAAGAAGGTGTCTGAAAAAAAGGTAACTGTGAAGAGGCAGTGATGGGGAAAGTCCTCTGTTCTCTGCACTGACATTTAGGAGTTTTGTGCACAGAGCTCCCCAAAATAACCTCTGGCACTGAAGAAGCAAGTAGATGTATTGAGACCAGTGTTAAAAGAATGATGCACTCCAGCGAGAGAGGGGAGCTGCCTCCTCTGATTTACTGAATTCCGCAGTTCTTGACACTGACCTGCTTGCTGTGGTTGATGAGACAGGTCTCCATTGCTGTCACATGATCAGGAAGCCACAGGGGATGCAGCAGTCTCACCAGAGGTCGGAGAATTGCTGCTGAGTGAGAGGGTAGCACGATTGAGAGAAGCAATGTCCTCAGGTAAGTTGAGCAATGTCCTTAGGTTTGGGAGTCAAGATCAAGCAAAGGGAAGAATTTGGAGATTGAGGAATCTCCCAGATTGGTGGGCTTTAGGCTCTTAGCAGCATTAGTACGCTTTTTGGATCTCCGGGGTTCAATAGCAAAAACGCTTTGCCTTAAATTTTAGAGGTTCTGCAAAGAGCTCAAGGGAAGCAAGCCTTCTTTCTTACATGGCAAACCGCTCCTCCCAGATCCATTTTTTATCTTGATTTGGCTAAAGTCAGGAGTAGATTATAAAGGCTGGAAAAGTATCAATGACTTTTTTTTTATCCACACTCAGTTTTCTTTGAAAAACGAAATAATTAAAAGGTTAAAATAAAAAGTTTGTTGTGATAATCCAACCTTACATTGGCCTCAAAGACATGACAGCTTCATACGTGTCCATTCTGCTCCTGCCCTCAGCCCTGCTCTGTACTGGAGTGCATGTAGTGGTCAAAGGTTGTATGAGCCAAACACCACCTAATAGCACTGACTCACAGGTCTCTTTATCACTCTCCATTAATTATTTATTGGATAAAATGGAACCAGGCACAATGAGACATGACCTGTGTAGATTCTGGCCTCAACATAGAAATGTAAAACAGCTAAAGATCAGCCTCGTGTCCTAACATCACAATCTACTGGTCCTTGCTCAGAGGCCTACTTTTAAACTGTAATTTGTTTTACCACCACTGACACAGCCTTGCAATTAGTAGGGGCATTCTTATAAAGAAATGTTATAAAATATCAATTAAACTATATGTTATATGTATCAAAAATAAAATCCGTTTCTTTCTTGGCAGGTGACTGTACCAGGAGCTCAGAAATACATGCGATATCATCAGATTATAAAGCAGATGATGGTGGTATCATACAAGACACATATGAAGGGAACGCTGTTTATCCAGACATACCCTCAGCCCTTCCCTCCAAAGATCTGTCATCTGATTCTTTTAAGCAGGTCCTATGTTCAGATTCATCACAGACCATTCTGCAAAATAAAAGTCACATAAGGGGTGTAGAACACCAACAATGTGACACCGGGGAGAAGCCATTTTCATATTTCGATGGTGGAAAATGTTTTACTATGAAATTAAATCTTGATAGACATGAAAGAAGTCACACAGGAGAGAAGCCATTTTCATGTTCAGAATGTGGCAAATGTTTTACTCAGAAATCAGCTCTTGATAGACATGAAAGAAGCCACAAAGGAGTGAAGCCATTTTCATGTTTAGAATGTGGCAAATGTTTTACTCAGAAATCAGATCTTGATAGACATGAAAGAACCCACAAAGGAGTGAAGCCATTTTTATGTTTAGAATGTGGCAAATGTTTTTCTCAGAAATCACATCTTGATAAACATAAAAGAACTCACACAGGAGAAAAGCCATTTTCATGTTCAGAATGTGGCAAATGTTTTTGTCAGAAATCACATCTTGATAAACATAAAAGAACTCACACAGGAGAGAAGCCATTTTCATGTTCAGAATGTGGCAAATGTTTTACTGCAAAATCAAATCTTCGTCAACATGAAGAAACCCACACACGAGAGAAGCCATTTTCATGCTCAGAAGGTGGAAAATATTTTACTCAGAAATTGAATCTTCTTCAACATGAAATAACTCATACAAGAGTGAAGCCATTTTCATGTTCAGAATATGGCAAATGCTTTAGTCAGAAATCAGATCTTGATAGACATGAAAGAACCCACACAGGATTGAAACCATTTTCATGTTCCGAATGTGGCAAATGTTTTACTGAGAAATCATATCTTGATAGACATGAAAGAACTCACACAGGAGTGAAGCCATTTTCATGTTCAAAATGTGGCAAATGTTTTACTCAGAAATCACATCTTCTTCAACATGAAATAACTCACACAGGAGAGATGCCATTTTTGGGTTCAGAATATGTCAAATACTTTAGTCAGAAGTCAGATCTTGATAGACATAAAAGAACCCACACAGGAGAGAAGCCATATTCATGTTCAGAATGTGGGAAAAGATTTGGGAACAAATCAAGTCTTGTTCAACATGGAATAACTCACACAGAACAGACGCCATTTAATTGAAAAAAAGTATGTCATCATTGTAGCATATGTATTTATTGATTTGGTGTTTCTGTAACTGCATGTCAAACGCCATAAATCAATAATATGAAAAATGCCGAAGACTTTTTTGGTTTATGATCATTTCACATAAAAAATAAGTTAATCAATAAATCCAATTGATGCCAAAGAAAACTTTATCTTGCTTGAAACAAGACCACATATGGCTACTCTGATGGAAGAATAAAAAAAGACTACGTGAGTCAGAAAATATTGACATAAAAAATTTTTTTTAAAGTGTTTTTATTGCATAAAATTGACCCACAGAATAAAGACAATTATTATTTATACCCCATGATGAACAGAAAAAAATTAAACTGTAGAAAAACTTGCTGAATTTCTGTGCTTGTTTCTATTCACCACAGAAACTGTTAAGTTGTAATCCACAAGTTGTGTACCCCAAAATGGTGTCATTGAAAATTATAAATCGCACCCCAAACAACAAGCCCTCATACAGCTGTCAATGGAAAAATAAAAAAGTGATGGTTTCTGGAAGGTGCCAAAGGAAAAATGGAAAAAAAAAAAAAAAACGCTTATGCGTTATAAAGGAGCTATCACCACAAAGTTATGCTAAGTTATATTCATGGTGAACCATGAATCAAATAGTTTAGATTGAAGCGTGTTGATGGAATACCTTTTTACCTGCCTTGTTGTGATGTCCACTTTTCTTGAGTTTTTATGAAAAGTTTTTTGCAAAATAAAGTTTTGATATATTTTTAAGGAAATTCGGTGCAGATCTACTCTTCTGTTTTGAATTACTGTGGCTGCAAGATCCTGCACGGTGGCGGTGAGCTGTTTCCACTTTAAGTTATATTATAGCAGAGGGGATGGAAATAGAACTAGATATGAAATAAGAATCCTGTGCAAGCTTGGTGTCTATAAGTACAGTCATTATTGTATGAGAGAACCATCTAGTAAACAGCTAATGAGAGCGGCCATCTTGAGATTAGCATTTCTGCCCGCTCTGTCCATAAAAGCTAGTCACCCTGATTCCAGACTTGTGTGCACTGCAGATCCTCCTATAAGGAGCAGGGTCACAGCTCACAGTCTTCTTGTGGTTATTTCTGAGTCTTTGTATTTAATCCCATCATTATTCAGACAGTGCTACCGATCGGATGTACCAAGGCCTATTACATGTAATATCGTGCTGCTGAGCAAAAATCACAAATCCAGCGTCCACTGATAATACAATGAATTAATTATCCGTTATAGTTTATTCAATCATGGTTAATATAATGTTGATGAATTAATGTATCTAAGCCCACGACTCCTCTTAGGCCTCGTCTGCACTGCACCGGTTTTTAGTCAGTTTTTTAGGTGGGTTCAGTATTTAGAATCCACAAAAATTCGACTGTAAACCAGTGCCCTGTGTATCTAATCCCATGATAATTCAGACAGTGCTACCTATCGGGTGTACCTAGGCCTATTATATGTAATATTGTGCTGCTGAGCCGATATAGGTAATCCATTGATAATACAGATAATCATTGCCCATTGTATTTTAGCCTATCATGTTTGATATTATGTTAATGAATCAATGTATCTAAGCCCACGACTCCTCTTTGAGGCTATGACATACGCATGGGTGCCAGTTGTTTATTATTTGTGATAACTCCAGTTCTGTCTTATTTAATCACTTAGATGCTGCTGTTGGCATAACCATGGCATATAAACTGTTAGGGCATGTCCCCACAGCACCGGTTTGCGGCCGGTTTTTCAGATGGTTTGCGGTTTTGTAAACAGTATGAAAAACCGGCCACAAACGAACACACTGGGCCACTATGGAAAACCCGTGCTGCCCGAAAAACATTGTGCATGTTCATTCTTCCGTTCGGTTTTCGGACAGTTTACGAACATCGGAATGTGAAGGCTTATGATACTGGGTATTGGCTTTGTATTTTTCCAGATTCTGTGAATCTTTTGATGGTACAATGGCTCTAGCATGCTCTTTTTTACATAGTCATGTGACTTACTTTTCCAGCTTTTTGTCACTCCAACTTTTTTGAGATTTATTGATGCCATCAATTTTCTAAATCAGTTTTCCAAATGAAATGAATAAATGCCTAACTTTCACCTTCTGAACTGAGTTCTATACTCTTTTCTGAATTAAATATGGTTATAAGAGATTTCCAAATCATCACATTCTTGTTTGCTTTACATTTTACACATTAATCCAACGTTTTTGGAACGGAGTGTTTTATAAATTACTATATTTTGGTTACATCAATTTTTATTACAGGAAACATACAAAATACAAGGATGCATCATAGCAAATAGTTAAAGAAGCTATAACCCAAACAGCTGATACACTGGATACAAATCAACAAATATAACCTAGAGACTTATCCACAAGTATCAAGATCTGTATCTGCAAATCAAATCAAAAAGAGTGCGCTAAACAACAATAAATGAGACAAAGACAATAACAGGAGAAGAGACTGTATAATCATGGGTGTAACTATAGACATAGCAGTTATAGTGACTGCTGCAGGAAACAGAGGTTGAGGAACAAGAATTTTGCTCATTTTTGTAGGACACAGGCAGTTGTTGGCTTTCTGCTATACAGTGTTATTATTTAGGTTCCCCGATATTTGGCTGTATTATTTATATATTATTGCTACTTGTGCTGCTGTTTTAGTTTATTGTCATTAAGTGATGGGGAAGGGGGTCACATCTCATTTTGATATTGGGCCCTATGAATTCAAGTTCCACTACTGAATATAACCATCAGGATAATAAAAAGAGATAAATTAAATCATATGCCTAAATTCTCTGGGAAGTTATCCATGAGAGA
The DNA here is from genome assembly GCA_025379985.1 of Phyllomedusa bahiana. NCBI lineage: Eukaryota > Metazoa > Chordata > Amphibia > Anura > Hylidae > Phyllomedusa > Phyllomedusa bahiana. Next base: position 25,124 of record JAODAL010023894.1, on the reverse strand, counting down.
AATTGGTTTGACACCTTGAATAACATCCAGGAGGTAAAGAACTTGGAGGTAGTGTCTTCAGAAATACCCAGAAGTTCCTCCATTTGTTGAATGGAGTTAAGGCATTCTAATTGAGGAGAGCCCCTCTGCTTTCAGTTAGCTGCTATCCTTCGACAGGCAGCAGCAAGGAAGTGTCTCTACAGCCTCTTTTTAGCCAAACGGGCAGGACCCGGAATAAATGACAAGAGACCTATCTCTGGACCACAGACAACATGAGACTGCAAAAATTTATTATATGAAGAAAAAATAGTTCCAAAAAGATATCATGTCTGAACAATCCCACCAAATATGAAAATTAGATACTTCCAAGGATTGGCATCTCCAGCAAGTTTCTGAAGTAATCACCAATTTCACGGACATCAAGGGCACAGGAAAATCGATTTGTTATAGCTATAGACATCAATGCAAATCCCCTGATAAACGTGTAGCAATAAGAGAAATGTGTTGGGAGTTTGGTGCTCTATACTTTTCTCGCTAAAGTAGGACCCTGGTGACCTGTTTTGTTGGGTCATACTAGGTGTTGTAAGGGACAGCCATCGGAGGTGGGGATGCCCTTTTCAGGGTGATGACCCCACTTTTTGGAGCTTTTGGAACAGGGATGTTGTAGGATGAGACCACTTTTTTCATATATTCAATAGATGGGTTCTCCCTCCTTGGTCTGGATTACTATACATCGGAATTACCCATATTGATGACAACAGTATTATGAGTAATAAATCTATTATTGCTGTTATATCCTTGATTATATTGCATATTGGGATTCAAGTGAAAACCATCTCTTAATTTTACCGCTATGATCGAGATAGATGATGCAATTTGCTAAAGCAGATATGTAATATAAGTGGATTTTTACCCAGATGAAATTCAAGGAAAGAGTAGTGAGTCATCGAAAAACCATCGGGGGATGGCGATAGGTAGCTTCTGAAAATAATATACCATCCAAGAAAGAATGTCAATGTTCAGAGCTGCCATTTTGCTAAACCAGGACAAAAACGTTTTAGACCAGGCAAAAAGGTTATCGGAAAGAGACTTTGAGAGGACCAAAACTGAGGGAGAAAGCTTGATAAGGATCTGCGGGATTATTAACCCCTCCATTAGACAAGTCAGAACCAAAATATATCAGCTAGGGTTAATGCTTAAAAAAAAAAAAAATCACAGCCAAAGACAAAAAAACCCAATCTAAAATAACTTTTACTTCGTTTCCATTAAAAATGTTTCAAACCGCAACCTGATGCATAGACATGACACACACAATTTGATAGTGGAGGTGTGCACTGCAACTCTGAGCTTCGGACCGGGTGTGTTGGATGCGCGGGTCGTAGGTAGGTTCCTTTTTGTCGGTCTTTCCCTCCTTCCCCCCCCCCCCCCTTTTTTCTCTCCTTGTTCTATGTTACTTTCCAGGTTAAAATTTGGAAAAAAGCGAACATAATATAGCGTATGGGAAGAAGACACCAAACGAGTCCGGGTATACATGACGAACTTACCGGGGGCTAAAGCCCTTGAGACTAGCGATGTGATGCAGTACAACTGGAATTGAACTGTTCATGTCGGACTGAATTACCAACTAAGCTTCCCATGTTATGGTAGATATGTATACCTTTTTTGTTCTACATAACTGTTACTTCTGGTCAATGCTGCCACAACATATGTTGAAAGTGTTTGCAATAAAAACAAGTCTTTAAAAAAAAAAAAAAAGTTTCAATCCCATGCATATTTCCATAGAGTGCATAAATTGCTACTGAATCAGTATAGAATATAGTATAGAGTACAAACATCTGATAGGAAAAAGTCTTTTAATAATATTTGTACATGCATTGGGGTTGCCAACATTTGTAAGCATACAGTTTGCAAGATATTTGATTGCCCTTTCCCGACGCATTTCCCTCTTAGGCTATGTTCACACCGCGTAATTGCGGGGCGTACACCGGGTGTTTGGGAGTCGCGTTGATCGGTGCGTACTCCCGTGACGCGGGGGAGGGTGGCAGCCCGCCGGCTCCATAGACATGTTGCTGATCTCCCCAGCGTACAATATGATCTTATTGTACGACCGGGGAGAGAAGGCATAATCCATAGTTCTCTATGAGAACTGTGGATTACCATAATTTCGGCGCGCATCTCGCTCATATTAGAGTGCAAATACGATGCAAAATGCGCGCCCCGAAATTTGACCGTGTGAACATACCCTTATAGGATCAATGAGCCTCAGCCTTATTTTATCAGCACCTTATCCAGGAGTGTGACTTTGCCTCACCTGTAAGATGTTCTCCACCAATGGACCCCCCTGAGATCCCCTGATGAACCCTCATTGACCCTATGAGGGGGAAACGCTTCGGGAAAGAGCTGTAAGAAATATCATTTAACCAAATAAGATTATATGTGAATATTTTTGGTATCTTTAAACCTTGTTTATTGTTGTTTATTTGTGCTAGATTTTAATAATTGTTGCCATGGATAAAATAGGGATTTAATAGGGCGAGCTACTGACAGGTGGGGCCGTCCTTTTCGGGGTGAATCCTCCAGCTCGTAATAGGTTATAATAGAGGAAAGCATAGAGGTAATATCTTTCTTGTAAACTATATGCTTACAAATGTTGGCAACTCCAATGCATGTACTTACAGATAATTTTTCCCCTATCACGTTTCTACTCTATTCCTTTATATACTGATACAGTACCAATTTATGCACTCCATGGAAATATACATGGCATTTAAACTTTTTAATGGAAAAGAAGTAAAAGTTATATTTTAGATTTTTTTTTCCTCTTTGGTAGTGATTTTTTTGGGAATATTAACCCCTAAATAATTAAAGAGCTGCTCTTGCCAGCGGAAGATAAAGGCTGGAGGTTGTTGCCTGTGGGAGAGTTAGGTTTAAAATATCAGTTTTATGAGTGTTACGGGGGTTACTAAGAGCCTCACAGTTATGAAATTATTAAAGTATATTAGGAAATGACATAGTTAGAAATGTAACATACATTAGAAGATCATTTACATATAAAGCCAGTTATGTACCTTTGAACCTATCAATATCCCTTTAATGTTAGGATTCTGCATCAATGCATTTGCTAGAGGTTCAACAGAATATACATAAAGAAGCGGAGATAGGGAACAACACTTGTGGGTTTCATTTCTGACAGAAAAGAGGAAGACGGTGGGCCATTAAAGGGGTTGTCTCGCTACAATGATTGGGTTTTAATTTAAAGATCTTTAAAAAAAAAAGCAGCTTTTCAATATATTTTCATTAAAATGTTTTTTGATTTTGATAGCCCCGTTAGATTATACTACTTCTCAAATCTTATATACCGACCTGTTGATCCTTTTTCTACTGGGTGTAGGCTGAATGACCTACCCTTTGAAGAAGGTCGGAGCAAAAGCCCCTCCCCCACAGAATGCTTTTTGTAGTGGAGGTGGAGGAGGAGGGGGGGGGAGGGGGGACTTGGGCTTGTCCCGGTTTAAACCCTGTGTGTGCCCCTTCCCCCTGCTCTCTACACAATAGATGGACAGCAGTGCCCCTTCGTTACTATAATCATGATATGTCTTTGGACTGTGACTTACTAAAAAATAAAATCCAGTAAAACTTTTTCTCTCCCGTTTAGTGAGACTCCCGAGTATTAACACTGCCCCTTTTTTGTTGTGGGGAAAGTGGGACTTGTAAGTAAGCAGGGGTAAAGGAAACATGCATCCCCTTGCTTATTAGCACAAGCTTCATTTCCCCTCTAAACCCCTAGATCACCCCCTTTTGCAAAGTAGGAGGCACACACAGGGTGAAATTGAGGCAAAACCCCCCCCCCCTGTATAGAATTAAAGTAGCTGTCTGTGTGCCCTGGGGGGGGGGGGGGCAAACAGACAGACCAAGAAGACCCCCTCATTAACTTACCAGGGACACTGAAGGTGAAAGCTCGTAAGGGGACAATCCCTTTTAACCCATTGGTGGAGGGGAGGGAATGAAAGAGAATTACAATTCCATTTATCCCCCTATGAGTGGTATTTCTAAAAAAAAAAAAACCCAAAACCCTATCAAAAATTTCTGCATAAAAAAAGGGAAAAAAAAATCGGTACTCATTTTAAAAATGTACACCTGAAAAGCCCCTTTGTTTCTTAAAATATCTATCCCGTACAAACCCCCCCTTGATCACTGGTATAAAGAGGGGGAAGGGGTTTTAATCATTTTAGCATATAAATTTTTAGTTGAGGGGATGGGTTGTCATTCAAACAAATTTTATCCCCTTTCCCGGTTTAAGGATGACTGATACGTAAGTCAGAAGAGAATGCAGGGACTGGAATGAGGAAATCAAGGGAAAAAGGAATTTTTCTTTTAAGTTTTAATTTCAGTTTTGTAATTCCCAATGGTAAAATCTGCTTAAAATTTTTTAAACTCGGTTCGGGGAGAAAGTGGGGGGAGTTTATTTCCTTAAAGGGGATTTAACCCCTTCATCATTCTGTGTTTTCTTTTGTACTTTAATTTTTTTCATTTTCCAAAAAATCCAGGGGTGTTTTCTTCCCCCTCCAATGGGGTTTCTTAACTGAAGGGGGATGACAAAAACCCCCCTTTTTTTCACGTTCATTTCCGCTCCCCCGAGTCAATTTCTTTTCCCCCCCCCTTTGTCGATCCACATGTCATTTGTGTCTTCCCTCCCCCTTTATGCAGTTTTTAATTTGTAAGAACTGTTTTTTTTACATCCCACGGGCCCGGCTTCCCGCTAGACCTTTCCTTCTATGAACTCAAAAGCACTGCCCTTTCTTCCCCCTCTCCAGCGGGGAGGTTTTTTTACAGAAAAAATCCAGTCTTCTATGAACCCATCCAGAGCAGCACAATCGGGTCTCCCTTCTATTTTTACCATGCAGGAGCATTAGGCCCCCGAGAACAATTCTGCTTTTTTTATGATTGTAGAAAAAAGCGCAGTAATTCTGGGACCCTGCTGGCTGTGCAGAGTAAAATTTGGGTCGCCGGGCCCCTTATTCTGATTTGGAGAGGCGGGAATCCCGGCTCCTGGAATAAAACCGGGGGCCCCTTCAGAATGAAAATTTAGTAACCCGTCACCAATAAAAGGGAAAGGATTTGGAAAATCCACAGGCACGGGGAACGTGTTTACAAAAAAAACGAAGTTTAAGGCAGACGTGAAAACAAAAACCAGTTTTGAAAATTTTAACCAATTGCAGATTTTGGCTTTTTTTCACTGTCCCCTTATTCTAAAGGCCCTTTTTAAATTAAATTTATACCCCCCCTTTTAAGGATAAACCCTTTTTTTAGTCACAATTTGGGGGCAGGGAACCCTTGGAAAGTATCAAAAATTTACCATAAAGAGAAGAATAAAGGTTCTTAAATTTACTCTAAAATATCCTAGGATATGTTCAAAGTTCGATCCAATAACACAAAAAGATCGCTTGTGGTCCATCTCTAAATTCCCCCCCTTTTTTGAACAAGCAAATTTCTACGGGATCTACCTTTTTTAAGACTAGATCCATGGGAGATAAACACACCTCTTTGCATGCATTTTAGTGCTTCCCATTGCAAAGGAAGAGAAGTACAATTTGGTTCTTGAAAAAAAAGAGGAACTTAGAGATGGCCTGCTAAACAACAGACACACAAGCAGCATCTTTCAGGGGGTTTATTTTGGGGCACCACAATTGGGGGGAGATCTAGAGGGGGGAAGAACTGAACCCCCCAAAAAGGCGCATGGGCCCCCAAACAATAATGGGAAACAATCCCGGGCCTTTTTGAAAATCCAAAGAAAGTGGGGAAAAAACAAAAAATTGATCTGGTTAAGCTGAAGGGGCCAAGAAAAAACCCCAAACAAACCCAAAAAAAATATTAATATTTTTAACAAAATTAAAATTGAAACCCACACAGAGGAAGAAGTGTCCAGGCTTCCCGTCTGGCCCGCCCACCACCTGCCTTTTACAGACCCCATTTCCCCTCCCACCCTCGTCCCTCTATTTCTCCAGCGCCTCCTCACCCTTACTGCATCTGTAACCTCTCCTCCCCCACTGGATCTTTCCATCTTTCCTTAAACACGCCCATCATAAAACCCCTTTTCTAAAAAAGCCCTCTTTTGGAACCCCGTCCTGTGCTTTAAAACAAACCCACCCAATTCCCCTAACCCTGCCCTTCATCTCTAAAACTCCTGGGAAAAATTGGTCTACTCTCGCCTAAACCACTTCCTCTGCTAACTCTCTTTTTTTGACCCTGCTGCCCAAACAGGGTTTTCCGACCCTACACCCACGGGAAAAATGCCCTTTTTAAATTTTCAAATTTAAAACCCCCTAACAGCAAAATCCAGGGTAAAATACTTTCCCTTTCGCTTCTCTTGATCTCTCTGCAAACATTTTACACTGGGTTTATCCCCCAACTTCTTCCCCCAGGGAGCTCAGCCATTGGGCCCCAGGGCACCGCCCCTCCGCTTTTGGTTTCTTTGCCTAACCCCCTCTGACCCCCTTCCCTTTAGTTTCTCGTTTTCGGGGTTTGAAACCCCCTCCCTCCTTTTTCCCCCTTGCTGTTGGGGTTTCCTTTGGGAAACAGTTTTAGGGCCCTCCTCTTTTCATTTTTACAAAAGCCCCCCTTGGGGCCCAAACCCCTCATTTAATTTTTGGCTCCAGTACCAAACTCTAAGCGGAGGGCACCCCAAATTTTACACCTCCTCCCGTGACATCACTCCAGGGCCCTTTCTAAACAAAACACCAGTGACTGTCTTCCGTTTTCTCAGACATCATTTTCCTCTCTCCATCTTTAAACAAACCTCACTAAGACCGAACTTTTTGTCTTTTTTCCCCCAAACTACTAACCCAACCCCCCCCCCCCTGGCTTTTTTTTTAATTTCCCCCCTTTCCCCGAATTTTGGGGGCCCCTGTCAAAGGGGTTTTTTTTTTTATTCAAACTGAAATTTTTTTCCCCATATATCCAAAACCCTTCCCGCTCCTGTCACCGCAAACCCCAAGAAAATCTCCAAAATCCGTCCATTTCCCACTGGGGAAAAGACCTCAAACTCTCATTAAAGCTCTTATTCTTTCTCTTCCCTTAACTAAAAGCAACTCCTTTCTTAAACGGTCCCCTCTCTCAAAACCCCCCCCCTCCCATTCCCCTTTCCCAAAACAGCCGCCATGCTTTTTCTTTCTTTCCACCCCCTATACCGGGGCCCTAAACCCAGTCAGTCACGCACGGGGTTTCCCATCCAGTACCGGATACAGTTAAACCAAACACTTTCCCCAAAAAAAACCCCTCCCCCCGCGCTGCTCCCCCCTACATCTCCCCCCTATCCCCGTCTCCCCTCCACCCCCCAAAACCCTGCTTCCGCTTTTGCTGATGATAAAAGACTACAATTCCCCCAATCATCCAAAATTCCCAATGCCCCCCTACAAGAATTCCAAAAACCGCGGCAAACCCCCTTTTTCCCGGAATAAAGCAACCCCGGGGGATCAGGCACATTCACAACCCCCACAGTTTTAAAAGGGGGCCCCGAAAAAACATCTTCCCCGGTTTCCCCCCCCCGGCCCACCAAGATCCCCAACTGGTAAACACCACCCTCGTCAGTCCCCCGCATCTTTGGGGACTCACAGGGACTTTTTCGTATATAGATTAACTGTCCCGGGGGCAAAAATTTATCCAATTTTTCATTAAACCACCCCCCCTATTTAGAAACAAAGGGTTGGACCAATTTTAAAAATTGGCACTTCTTACCGTATGTTTTTCCCCAAACCCCTACACCCTTTAAAAGAGGGAAAACTCTACGAGCAGGGGCCCCCACACCCTTTTGTTCATTTTTTAAGTAAATTTTAAAAGTGTAATGACTGTAAGTTTACCCCCTTAAATTTTTAAAATGCTGGGTAAATGGCGCTAAAAAATAAAGATTATAATTAAAATTATTAAAATATTTAAGAAAATTAATATTGAACAAAACAATATTCCCACCTAATTCTCAGGGGACGGGCACAAAAAAAAGAGATATCAACAACAAAAGAAAAAAAAGAGATATTTTATCCAAATGAAAATGGGGTAAATGGGGAAAAAATACAAAAAAAAATTATGCAAAAAAAAAGGTTTTAAAAAACAATAAGGATTAATCAGAAACAAGGAAAATATAAAAATGCATATAAACCTAAAACCCAACCGGGCCACAAACAAAAAAGTAAGGAAAACTTAAAAAAAAACCCCCTTGGGGGGTTAAAAAAAATTTCCTTCAAAATTCCCCCTGGTTTATTCCAAGTTAAAGGGGATTCTTCCTCTGGGGTTGGACCCCAGAAGCCCCCAGTTCACCGGCTCCCCCGGGCCTCCCCTTTTCCCCTTAGGGTTTGGGTATATATACCCCTTTTTGGATCAAAGTTTGCATAAGCACAAACTAAAATTGTTTCGATTTGCTGAAACATCTTTGTTTCCCCCAAAAGTAACATAAAGACCGGGGACAGCATGTGATCTTTGTATTGTAGAGATTTTTTTACTTAATTGTTTTGGCAAATGTAGTCTATAACTAAATTTGATAGGGCCCAATTCTATCTGTTAACACAAAGAAGTCGTATCAAATGCCCCTAAGTCGCAAGTCTGTAATTTTCTAAAAGTCCTTCTTTTTAAAGTAGAAAGAAACAGGCATTATCTTTATAATATTAATTTGGCACACAGTATTTTTAGTTCAAAAAATTGTCCTTTTGGGGACTCAATTTAAAAAAAAAATACCCATTTAGAAAAGAGATATCAATTAAACAAATTTTGTGTAACTTTAATCTGTTCAAGCCAGCAGCCCCCCTTGGGTAACTTTTACACAATTCTATAAGTATCAGTTTAATATCCATTTCTTTATAAAAAAATTTAAGAATATTCACATTTATGTTTATTTACAGCAGTAATTTAAATCAAAAAGTTTTGGAGGAGAAGGGTAGATTTTAAATTTTTGAATGGGACCTCTTTTCTCAGATTTGTTAAATCCATTAATATTGAAGGATCGTAATTTAAGATCAGCCATGGTTTAACTGAAAGAGGAGGTGGGGGAAAAAAGGGATAGGGGAAGGGAAACGACAAGGGAAAAAAGAAAAAAGCAAACTGAATTAATGAAATACAAAAGAATGGGAGGACAAGGGACTCCGGCACAAATTTTAAAGTTAAATAGGAAAATTTTTGGGAAATTTTTGGAAAAGGGGGCAAGGAAACAAAGGGGAACCGGTAACAGGGGGGGCACTATGGAACCTTAACTATCAAAGGGGGAATTTGGAAAAAAGGGGGAAACAATTAAAAAAGGGGGGCCCCTAAAAAGGGGCCTTATTTTTTAAAATTTGGGACATTAAACAAAATTTGGGGACTCCGGGGAAAACCTTCCTGGAAAAGGGGGACAAGGCCCAAAAAGGGGATTTAAAATCCAAATGGAAAATTTTAACCCCGGAAAGGGGGTCATCCTTAACAGGGGGGTTTCCTGGAAAAGGGGGGGTTGGTTTGAGGGGGTTTTCATTCCCCGGGTTAAACGATGTCCTATGAACAGATCCAAAACCCCGGGGGCCCCCCCTCCTAAACAAATCATCCCTGTCAAAAAGGGGGCCCCCGGGCTCAAATTTTGGGGGTAGGGTTAACCCAATTGGGTTTTACCGGCAAACCAAGGGGGACCCCGGCAAGAGGGGGTTTTGGTTAACGTGGGGGCCACTTTGGCAGGGGGAAAGGAAAAATTAGGGGGGAATGGTTGGGGGGAAACGGTAAAAAGGGGGGCCAAAAATTTTAAAGGGGGCCACCCCCAAAACCCAATGGGGCCTTTTTTAACAAGGGGCACAAAGGGCTAAAAGGGGACTCCGGGAAAATTGGTTCCCTACGGGACAAAAAAGGGGGAAAAGCTTAAAAAAAGGGGGAAAATTTTCAAATTGTGACCCTACGGGGGGGTTTTCTCCTTGGCAAAGGGGGAAAATTAAACCCCTTTTTAACCAAAAACCGGGTTTTGGGGGGCTATATCAAGGGAATCTAACCGGTTTTCCACCAAACCGTTGGCATTTAAGGGGGGGAATTGGCTTTTAAATTTGGGGGGGGGGGGGGTTTCCGGGAAAACCCTGTTTTTCCTTAAAAGTTGGGGAACAGGAAAGCCCTTAAAAATGCTCGGAAAGGATTGGTGGCCAACCAAGGGGCAGCAAAACCTCTGCCAAGGTTTTTTTGGGCCCAACAGCTCAGCTCCCAGGCATTTAAACAAAACCGGGCTCCAACAGGCACGTTACACAAAAGGGGGCTCACAACAGGCCCCATTTACACACACAGGCTCAGCTACAGGCACTTACACACACGGCCCCAGCTACAGCACTACACCCCCGGCTCAGTACAGGCCCCTTTACACCCCCGGCCCCGCTACAGGCACTTTCCCAAACACACAGGGGCTCCCCACAGGCACTTTCCACAACACCGGCCGGCTACAGAACGTTACAAAACACGGCTCGGCTCAGGCCCGTTACACCCCACGGCCTCAGCTACAGGCATTTTACAACCACACGCCTCACCCACGGGCACTTTACACACAACCCGCTCAGGCACTTTTACCACCCGGTTTTCATTTAAAAGGACTTACAACACGGCTCAGCCAGCAAAATTACCCCCCCCCGGCTCCTACAGGCACTTTAAACACACCCCGGCTCGGCTACGGCAATTAAAACACAGGGCCTCAAGGACCAAAAAGGCCACTTTCCCCACACACACAGCTCAGCTCAGGCCCGTTACACACACCCCCCCCGGCTCAGCTACAGGCACTTAAACCCCTTGTGGCTCAGCTACGGGCACATTTACAAAACACACCAGGGGCCTCAGTTTCCAGGCACTTACACACACACACGGTCACCCAAAAGGAAACGTTCAACAAAAAGGCTCAGCAACGGGAAACGTGGGCCACACAGGCTCAGTTACAGGCACTTTCCCCACACGGCTCAGCTCAGCCTTTCCACCCCAACACGGTCAGCTACGGGTCCACTCCACACCCCGGGCCCCGTACAGGGCATCCACACACACGCCCCCCCAGCTACAACCCCAAAATTCCACCACAGGGCTCAGCTACCCAGTTACAACCGGTTAAAGCAAACAGGAAACTTTACACACCGGTCTCGCTACAGGCACGTTACACCCGGGCTCACCCCACAGGCACGTTCCCCCCCAACCATTCGCGGTCCGGCCACAAGGCACTTACACACACCAGGTAAGCACGGGCACTTCCCACCCCGCGGCTCAGCTCCCGGGCCACTTACCCCAAAAGGCCAGTTTGGGCCCCTTTTCACACACAGGGCCAAAAAGAAAACCCACGTTCCACACAGGCTCAGTAAAGGACGTTCCCACACAGGGGCCAGCTAAGGCTTTTCCCAAAAAACCACGGTCACAAAGGGCAGTTCACAAAAACCTTCAGCTACAGGCAGTTCCACACCGGCTAAATTACGGGCACTTTACACACACCGGCTCAGAACGGGCACTTAAAAAACCCCGGGGCCCTCAGCTACAGGAAACTTTTAACACACAGGCTCAGCTAAGGGGCACTTTACACACACAGGGCCCACGTAAAGGCCGTTACACACACAGGCCCCCAGTAAAGAACGTTACAAACCCGGTTCACTACGGGGCACGTTACCACAAAACAGGTCATTTAACAGGAAAGTTCCACACACCCCGGCTAGTTACAGGCACGTTACAAACAGGATCCAAAAGGCACTTACACCCCCGGGGCCAAAGGTTTAACAGGCACTTACACCCCAAAAGGGGTCGCTACGGGCCCAACTTTACATACCCCAGCTCAGTTTAAACCCCAGGGTTTAACACACCCCCGGGAACCTTCAGCTACAGGCACGTTACCCCCAACAGGGCTAGCCTACAGGGCACGTTAAAACAAACGCTCACACAGGCAGGTTACACACAAAACCCCTCGCTACAGGCATTTTTACACACACACGGCCGGGTTACAGGCCTTACCCCAACACGGCTCAGTTTACGGGGAAACTTTTTACACAAACAGGCTCAGCTACAGGAAACTTACCACACAGGCCTCAGCTACGGGCACTTACAACACAGGCAAAAACAGGCACGTTACACACACAACTCAGGCTAAAAAAGGCACTTACACACACACGCTCGCTCCCGGGCACTTACACCCCGGGGTTAAAGTACACACTTAACCCCAACCCCGGCTCAGCTACAGGCACTTACACACCACAGCTCACTACGGGCACGTTACTTACACAAGCCGGGATTACACCACGTTACACACAAAAACCCCCGCCTCCCAAAAGGGCATTTTTACAAACACGGGGAACTCAGCTACGGGCACGTTACAAACCACACTAAATTACAGGCACGTTAAAACACACACGACTCAGCTACGGGCCCATTTAAAACACATACAGCTCAGCAAAAGGGCACGTTACACACACAAAACCCCCTCAGGCCAGTTACACACACACCAGGTTCAGTTTACAGGCAGTTAACACACCCCCCAGGGCCTCAGCTACGGGCACTTTACACAACCCCACTCAGCTACGGGGAAACGTTAACACACACACTCAGCTCAGGCCGTTACAACACACAAAAACCCGGCTACAGGCACTTAAACAACAACCTCACTCAGGGACGAAACCCCACAGGTCAGCTACGGGCACGTTACACACACAAGGCCTCATTTTTAAAAGGCACTTTACACAAAACACGCCACAAAAAATTAAACGACTTCCTGCCCTGCCCCACCTTGTGGGGGAAACAGTGTGCAGGACCCTCGCTACCCCCGGGACCCAACCACTACATAAAGCTATATCACCGGCAAAAGCCCGTCCATGCTGCAGGGGGAGGCCCCGGCCCATCCCACTGATCTGGGGCTTCTTATTTAGGTTGAAAAAACGGCCCTAAGCTGAACCCGGGCCCCAAGCGAGAGTACTGACACTGCAGGGCTTGTGAGGCAGTGCTGCGACTCAGAGGGAGACACAGCGCTCAGTGCTCTCCTCTATCAGTGGATCGCTGCTCCTGGGGACGGCTCTCCTCTCTGCAGCATCCATCAGTCAGTGAGGAAAGACTCCTGTCACCACCTAGGAGCTCCGTTGAAGTGCCGATACCCCCTCCCCCCACCGCTCTGAGAGCGCCGGGACGTGACGGCAGGCAGCTCCGTCTCGGCTCTCATGCCGGCCACAGCTCTATTGTTTACTTAAGAGGACTGTTGCTGACTTGTGTGGACCCCCTGCTGCTCACACCAGAGGCCACACTATACCAAACTCGCCAACTCTCCCGTTTTTGGCGGGGGGATCACGCTATTTGGGGTTCCCGTCCGCCATCCCGGCAGAGTTGGCGAACCTCCCGCCGCCAGCAGGCAGCGGGGGTCCTTTAAATGGCCGCGGCGACAGAGTAGCGCTGGTGCGCTACTCTGGCGCTGCCGGTCCGTTCTCACAGGCGGGTGAAGTGGCCGCAGCTGCCGCTTCACCCGCCCGGAGTCTCGCTGTGCAGGGAGGAGGCAGGAGGGATCGCTCCCTCCTCCGTTCTCCCCCTGTATGTCCGGCGCCTGTGCACGCCGTACATACAGGTCAGCAGCGCAGGGGAAGTGACGCGCGGCTGCACTCAGTCCCCTTGCGCCGCTGAGGAGTTCGGTCGGGAGCTGGCAGCGCTGCAGGAGCCTGGTCAGGTGGGTGGATTTTATTGTTTTATTTTTTAGTAGCTGTACCTGGCTACAATGTACCTGGCAACAGAGGGGGCATTACCTGGCAACAGAGGGGGCACTACCTAGCAACAGAGGAGGCACTACCTGGCAACAGAGGGGGCACTACCTGGCAACAGAGGGGGCACTACCTGGCAACAATGGGGGCATCTACCTGGCAACAATGGAGGCACTACCTGGCAACAGAGGGGGCACTACCTGGCAACAAAGGGGGCACCTACCTGGCAACAGAGGGGGCATCTACCTGGCAAACAAAGGGGGCACTACCTGGCTAACAAAGGGGGCACCTACCTGGCTAACAAAGGGGGCACCTACCTGGCTACAAATTTGGCTCTACCTGGCTACAGAGGGGGCATCAATTTGGCTACAAGGGGGCATCTACCTGCCTGTAAGGGGCACTACCTGGTTATGGGGGGGTTACTACCTGGCTATAAGGGCATCTACCTGGCTTTCTTCCAAAGCCGTTATGCAGTTAGGTGGAGTGGGTGTGGCTTTTTGAAGGGGCGTGCCCATGCAAATTTTTAAGTGCGCCGCCCACTAAAATCTCCTACTTTTTAATTTTCAAAAGTTGGCAACTATGCACAATACCCTCTGACCACCTGTGGAAGGGCCCTCCCGCACTGCCTGTATACAGCCCTACACCCCTTCTACACTAAATAACCCACTAACAGGGAGAGGAGCTTCTATATACATTTCAGTAGACTGCTGCCCCACCTGGGAGTGCTCCTGCTGGACTCTGCAGAGTTCTATCACACAGACATCTCCCTCCTCCTCCCCCGAGGCCATCTCTGAGACTCCTGCTCTCTCTCTCCAGACAGTATCTCAGCCCCATCTGAGTTTAAGCTGTGGCGACATCTAGTGGCGGCCAGGCAAAGTGCACCTACCATAACACTTGTTCTTCAATAGTTTTGAATCTTTCTTCTATTCTTCATTCCTCGGATGGACCGCTTCGTCCAAACAATGGGCAAAACCAAGGCAAATAAGATGCAAAAGGGTTCTAAATCTGAGCTCATTATCCCTGATGTCGCTGGCAGCAGTGAGAAGGGCAACGTTGAAACTGAGCATACAACCCCGAGCCCACCGCCACTCTCTCCATCCAACCCACCGCCACTACTGCAACCTGCCTCTGATACCACTGATGGCTGCGATGAGGGCGCGATTGATGACTCCATGGTGGACTATAAAAAACTGGCCATTGTGGTGGCCCAGAAGATGGCTCCAGATATCCAGGAGACCTTGGCAGCGACGATCTCCGCTACAGTCACGGCCATGTTTGTCAAAATCCAGAACGATATCAACAAGCAGGCTCAGTGCACCGATGACCATGAACAGCGCCTCCAAGAGCTGGAGAACAAGCTGGACTCCAACTCAACCGTGCCCTGCCCAATTGGGCGCTCTGACAACCAGCAGCTTCTCAGATATAGTGGACGACTTGGAGAATCGGTCCCTCCCCTCCGCCTCAACAACTCGTGACTGATCGGGATCCATAGTCGGGGCAGCAAAAGATCTACATCTCCTTGTGCAGTGCCTACTGCCATCACTCATAGGGCTGCCCCAACCCTGCAAGTGGAGAGAGCCCAAAGAATCGGCCACAGACCTGCTATCCCCCCCGTGACGCCTCAGCCAAGCAGGACCCACCAACTGCAACCCATCTCTGAGAGAACGCCCATAGTCCAGAGATTGTCAAATACTGGCTTTAATGACAAAGTCACATCTTCCGAGGCCTTTAAAAACCTCAAGTCAGCCACTGAAATAAAGGGACTGATTCTAATCTTTGGAGATTTCCTGTGGAGGTTGCCCCCCCCCCCCCCAAGCTGATCGTCGAGCTTTCTCATCATTGTGCTCGGCCCTCTACCCCAAACATATAAAGTCGTCCTCCCAACCTATCCGGGCTACTCTTGGCGAATTATCACCCAGTTGGACCCTCTCGCCTTCAAATCCCAGAAGAAGCTTCAAATGACTCTGATACACCTTCTTAAATCTACAGCAATATAGTGAAGACCTCTTCCTGGATTCTACGCCTAAAGAAGAACAAGCTCCAGAGACTGGTCAGTAGACTTTTCACCGTCTAAATCGCCTTCTACAGGAGATGCTTTCCCTAAGGAACAACCTCGCCTTCTGCTTTGGCGTGGCGGGACCCTCAGGAACCAGAACATTCACTGGCAGTCCTGTTAACCTTATTCATATGGGCAGCCTCCCCCTTGTTAACTTGTCCCCTTTTGCTCAGGATCAAACTCACTGGCTGAACTTGTTATTACGTTCTAAACTTTATATATTCAGTTTAATGATACATTTTGATATGAAAATAATAAGCCCTTCCCACACGAAATGCCTACGCATTATGGTCCCCGGTGGGGGGCATTTGCACTATTTGCCTTACTTTACTTCCTCTCATACATGTTGGAAGTATGAAATCCCAATACACATTGCATTGGGCGTATGTTTGGTTTTTGGTTTCTGCCCAATGGTGCTTTTGTATTTTTTTTCTGTTCTGTTTGGTACCTTCTTGTTTTTATTCTGTAACAGTGTTTAGTAGTCTAGATGCAATGCCTTGTGGGATGTGTCAACGGTCCTCCTCTCCCTGGGGGTGAGTCCATTTCCTTCACCTCACTTGCTGTGCTATAATTCTTTGTTACTTATCTTTATGCAAGTTAACAACATGGAATGTTTAGGGACTGCGGTCTCCTTCTAAGAGAATTTGATGATTCTACGTCACCTCAAAAAATTAAAATCAGACATCGCCTCCTTCAGAAACTCACTTTGGAGGAGGGAAGATTTCAGCAAGGCTTAAGCGCCTTTGGTGGGCTTGTTTCTGGGCTTCTCCATCCATTAATAGGAAAAATTTGTGTTAATTATCCTCATACATAAAAATGTCTCTATTCTCTTGTTAGCTCCACCCATGATAATAGAGGGCCGCGGATTCAAGATCCTTGAAGTCTCAGGGGAAGTGATTTTCTAATCTATAATATCAACGGTCCTCATGTTCCCCAACCAAGGGTCTTTCTATAAAACCCTGAACAAGACGCATTATCTATTGAGACCCTGGTATCTCTTAAAATTGAGGGAGGGGATTTTTTAAACCTGTGGTTAATTCCCAGGAAGAAAGAAAATCTGTCCATGGTAGCGCTCCCGGAATCCGCTAACCCATGACTCCCCACAATTGGCAAATTTTATCTCAGACTCTCATTTGGTTTATACGTGAGGTCTCTTCATCCTGATGGAAGGGAACTATTTCCTTTTTTTTCCCCTCCATCCTTCACAATTCATGGACCCGTATTGATTATAATTCAACTTCTTCTTCTCTCCCCAAGCCAACGCAAAAAGGGTGATAATAAGGATTTAGTTATTTCAGATCATGCCCCTCTTGTCCTCCAACTGTCAAACGCTGCCTACAGGATACAGATTACCTCTGAGATTCCCGTCTTACCTGTTTGGGGAACCGAGGACTTTGCTAATATCCTCCGAGGTTGGTGACTGCCATTTTTACAATACAACCCGGAGTATAGGACGGAGCCCACATACTTTTGGGAGACAGCTAAAGCTGTCATTAGAGCCACTTGAATTGCCTACACTAATCACCCGTCGGAAGGTGTCTGCGATCAAATTAGTATTATTGAGTGGAGAAGCTTAGGCAATCTTAACACAGATTTTATCTCCAACCCACTCCTGCAGCCAAACCCAATGGTCTAACACTAAAAAAGAGTATGAGCGCTGTGTTGAGCTAGTGAGGTGTCCCGGCGGTCCCGGATGTCGGCTAAATGTATTCATGGTTTGGGAACAAAGCATGCGGCTTTTAGCCAATTTTGCTAAGGGGATTAACTCTGGGTCCATATCAAATGCTTAAGGACTCATGCGGGAATATGCAATATTCTGCTACAGCTAAATTAATAAAGTCCTACGCGAGTTCTATGACCATTTTAATATTCACCAGAAACCTCCGATGACCAGGGACCCCTCAGACTGGCATGCCGTCGTGCTCTCCCCTCCCTTTCTGAGGTCATATAGTGACAACCTTAACCAACCGTCCAAAATTGTAGAAATCTCTAAGGTATTATTAAAGAACTGGTAATAATAAAGCAGCCCCGGCCCCGATGGCCTTTCTCAGGAGAATTCTACAAGATTTTTTAATCCTGAAGTCACACCCTTCCTAACCACCGTCCTCAAATCTATTCCTGACTAACACTACACCCATCCCACAAACATATTAACGACAGCGTTTATAAAAGTTTTATTTAACCGAAGCCGGGAAAGGGATGCTCTCTCCCCTCCTCGTACCGCCCAATTTCACTAATAAATGTTGACGAAAAATCATTTCTAAGGTGTGGCGACAGGCTGCCATCTTCTTCCTGTCCATTAGCCCTCAACAACGGATTCGTTAAGGGCAGAGCACCGTCTCTAATATTCGTAAAGTCATTACTGTTTGGGATGAGATTCAAATGTAATCAGGGGCTTCATCCCTCTTCCAGCTGTCCTGTTCCATTGATGCAGAAAAAGCATTCGACAGGGGTCAGCTGGGAGATGGCTGGGGGCATATGGACGGATTCGGATTCCAGGGAGCCTTCCTTCTTATATCACTTCACTATATACCAGCCCACGCGCCCAGTTTTAATACCCCGGGTATTCTTTCTAGGGCCACTCATTGGGGAGAGGCACTCGCCAGGGATCCCATTATCCCCACTATGTTTAATTTGGCCATAGAGCCTCCAGCGCTCTCCAAAGCCCTTGCCTTAATCCCAGATCTCCTGGGCATTAATATCGGTATTCATCCAATATAGGTCTCCTTATTTGCTGAAGACTTCTGATTTAACTATCTGAACCCACTGGTGTGGCGGTCCGATAGCTTAAGATCTGTTACAGGATTTTGGCCTTTCTCGTGCTTCAAGTTAATGTTTCTAAGTCAGAAATTGTTGGATCCCTCTCCTGCTCATTCACCTTCCTCGCGTCTGTCTTTGCTATTACCTACAGTAAATCCCTGGCGGGTGCCATCATCAATATCAGGGAATAAATATCGGTATAGTCCCCTGATTCCATTTATCACCTCAATTACCACCCCTCTGTTCCTAAAAATTGTAAGGAACTAGAACTATGGATGCATCTCCGCTCCCCTTACTTGCTAAGCTCATCTTCTCAAGAAGATGAACGTTCCCCAAAAATATATACTATAATTGTCACAAACAATCCCTTATTGGCTTAGACATAAAGATGTCCCGCCAACTTTTTACCGCTTTCACTTCTTTCCTATTGAATAAAAACGCCCCGTATAGCACTAGCAAACTGATCCTCCAAGGGATAAGGGGGGGGGGGGGCCCTGAATTTGCCGGATCTTAGGTTGTATAATCTAGATATATATCTAGCCGAGCCTCCTGCGTCACGGATCGGGTTAAGCAATTTCTTCCAGCATAATTACATCCTCTCGACTTGAGGCGGGCCACTGTTCACCCCAAGGGACGCTTCCAGGACCTTCTTCAAACCAAATATTATTCCCCCCCCATTTTTTTTTTGGGTTTCTCTGGCACTTCCTTGTTTCCTAAGTGGCGAAACATGAGCCTCATTGTTGAATGGGACACAAAAAAAGCGATCGGAGCCTGGAAGGCCCGTGTAGAACCCCTGTTTCCCTCCCCTCTACCCTACCAAGGGGACCACCATAGATACCTTCACTAATCTATGGGCATCAACCCAGAATTCAAAACCTGCCTTCTGAAAACCCCGAAATTTTAAAGTCCTGGAGAGTAAAGGGATTTTAACCTATCTTCCATATTTTCCAGCTATATTCATTCACGCCTTCCCATCCCACCATACGGATTTAACTGTCTCTCAAATTATCTCAAAAAATATACCTTCGCCACCAATCCACCGCATTTTTTTTTTGGCTTACTCCCAAATAGTGAGTTTTTATAGAAGGACTTGAGACCGTCTCATATTTATTAAGGTTGAATGCTTTTGATAATGTTGATAGGAATGCTTTTGATAATTTTATCGGGCCCTACTTCATCAACAGACACACTCTCTATCAGCCGCTCCTAAATGCAGGTCCTTTCAGGGTTCAAAGACGAGGGGCCTTGCCAAGGAATTTGCTAGGTGGGAGAAGGACTATACTAAGATCCCTAACCAGGGAGATCTCTGATCACAAATTCTCCAGGGAATGGGCGAAGATCCATAAAATATATAGTTAATATCAATGAAATGGAAGGGACACCGTTCTTTAGAATTGCCCATCATTTCTCGCAAATTTAACTGGCTTTAATATTCCCTCCACTCCCATCCCATTCCCCCCACCCATGTACCCCCCCATCCAGCTTGTCCCCAGGGACCGTTTTATGACCGACCTGCCCCAAGTGAGGCACCTAACCAATGAAAAACCCCCCCACCCCCAGTGGGGCAACATACCCCCCCTGCACAGATTTGTCCATAGTATATGGACCTGTGTAAAAACCAATGAAGTTCTGGGAGCAACAGTCCATATACAAACTCTGAATCTCAATTTTCGGTGTTCATTTAACTTTAGAGCCACACAACAAAGCTCCTGGACCCATAAATTAACCACCAAAAACATTTTAGGACCACCCCATTCCCTGCAACATATTTTTATTAGCGGACTGAAAGAGAAGCTTCCTAGGCCAAATGGATGAACCAACTGTCTACGCACAATTGCAGAAGTGATCCAGTGGTAAAACATCATCTGAAATGGGACAGAATCGACATCATCAGGACTAAGGAAGACCAATGCTCTAAATTTTTTTTCAAGAAATATGGCAGGCGGAAGGTTCATAAGTAACTTTTACACACCCCGCCTCCCCAGGAGATCAAGGAGATCATGCAGAGAGCCTTTGTTTACATCTCCTAGGTAACTCTCTCCTCCTCGACTAGCATGCACTCAGGGGGCTTTGGATGTCTGTACCCCATAACATGGGAGCTTATACCGCTATTACCACATCCATATCCTGACACCCATGCCTGGATACTCCCGTTGTAACGTGCGGGCAGGAGTTGGGGGTGTATTTTGTCCTCTATCTAATTCACTCCCTCATTCCACACCACTACACCTTACACTTCCCTCTGGTGTTTGTGGGACGATGTCCGTGTGACGATCCCCCCCTCCGCAGCATTTTGTATCATCAACAGTAATTGTTTTCAACCTTTTATTCCAGACCTTAACTTTGATTTACATAGGAGTATGTGAATTTTGTCTCTTATACAAAACTGCATATGGGGGTGCCAAGTTCTGGTGTTTTTTTTTTTGTTATATTTTTTTTGGGGGGTGGGGGGGGGGGGTTATCTTTTTTTAAATTATTTATATTAATTTTAATTATTTTTTTTTTTTGGGGGGGGGGGTTTTGGTGGGGGGTGGGGGGGGGGGTTACACTTTTTTTATTATTTTTTGTTTTCTTTTCTTTTAAGTGAAGATGGAGAAGACGTCTTTTCATGCTTCATCATCCTTATTATTAATATACCAAAGTATGTCATTAGTGCTTTTTTTTACTTTCATTGCTTGTACTTTTTTTATTGTACTAATGATGCCTTATTTATTTCTTTGTGTATCAAGTGGTATCTAATCTAATGGACATTATTTTTTTTTGTTATTGTAAAATTTTTAAAAAAATTTTATGTTTAAAAAAAAAAAAAGGCACATTCACACACGGGCTCAGCCCCGGGCAGTTACACAAAACACGACTCACTACACGCACTTACACACAAAACACACGATCAGTACAGCACTTTACACAACAACGACTCAGCTACAGGCACGTTACACACACACGGTCAGCTACAGGCACTTACACACACACGACTAGCCAGGCACGTTACACACCGCGGCAGCTACACCACGTTAAAAAACACGGGCCATACAGGCACGTTACGACACACGATCAGCTACCGCACGTTCACACACACGACTCAGCTACAGGCACATTACACACACAGACTCGCTACCGGCCGTTCCCCAAACACACAAAACCCAGCTACACGCACGTTACACACAGGCTCGTACCGCACTTTACACACCGGTAGCTACAGGCACGTTACACACACAGCTCTGGGATACCAAAGTATGTAAATTAGTTTGCTATTTTTTACTTTCTTGTTGTATTTTCTTATTTTTGTAAAATGATCCCTTATTTTAATTTTTTGGTATAAAGGGGTATCCTATCTAATGGCATTTTTGTTTTTTTTGTTATTGTAAAATTTTTATAAAAATTTATGTTTACAAAAAAAAAAAGGGAAACATTCACCACAGGGTCGCTCACCCGTTACACACAAAAGACTCATTTTCACGCACGTTACCACCACACACGACTCAGCTACACGCCTTTTAACACACACACACTTCACACACGCACTTTAAACAACACCCACTCAGTACAGGCACGTTCACACACACGGCTCGCTAAGGCACATTCCCAACACGCTAAGCTCCCACATTAAACACACGGGGCCAGCCACGCACGTTACAAAAAAAAAAACAAACACGACTCAGCTACACGCCCTTTACACAAAAACAAGATCAGTACAGCACGTTACCACACCAACAACTCAGCTAACACCCCGTTACAAAAACCCCACCGACTCGCTACACCACTTTTAAAACCACACCGTAAGCTACACGCACGTTTACAAAAACACGACTCGCTCACAGTTCAAAACCACGCTAGCTACAGACTTTAAACACACTGGTCAGCTACAGGCACTTACAGGGACACCGACCAGCTACACGCACGTTCACACACAGGCTACTACAGGCACGTTACACACACAGGCTCAGCTACAGGACGTTACACACACACACTCAGCTACAGCCCCGTTACAAAACGGCTCATTACAGGCACGTTACAGACAGGGATGCACACGCACTTACAACACGCTCAGTACGGCACGTTACACACACAGCTCTGCTGCATACATCCTGATGATGTTGCTGCCTGACTCCTCCCTCCATGTGACATCATCACAGGTCCTGGCAACCACAACAGTCACTTGACCCCCCACCCATGTAAATCACCCCAGGTCCTGGCGTTTTTTATTTATTATTTATTTTTTTAAAGGCCTTTGATTCCGGGGCTGATTTTTCGAGGGGGTTACATACAAACATAAGCAAACGGTACGTGAAAGGATAATGAAATTTGGGCACCAGAGGGGAGAGGACCCCTACCCGAGGGTTTACAATCTACAAAAAAGTGGGGTGGAACGGAAAGCCCCCCCAGGAAATTTAAAGGTTTTTTACCCCAGCGGGTCACTGACCCTCCCCCATGTGACATCACCCGGTCCTCCCGGCAGCCCTCCCCCAGTCCCCCACCTCAAAAACCCAATTTCCTGCCCCTCCATGTGACTCATCCGGTCCTGGAAAAACAGCAGTCCATGAATCCCCCCCTCCATGGGGACTTATCCCAGGTCCTGGCGCACACGCAGTAATAAATCCTCCCGGCCCCCAGGGGGGGAGAACCCCTCCTTTTCCCCCCAGGACTCCCGGGCCCCAACAAAAAATCCCCCCCCAAAACCCCCACCCCAGACACCAATTGAACCTCCCTCCATGTGACATCACCCCGGGGCCGGGCACACACGCAGTCCATGATCCCCCCCTCCATGTGACATCACCACGGGGCCCTGGCAGCACACAGCAGTCACATGACCCCCCCCGGGACTTCCAGTTGGAGGGTTATTCCGAGGGGGGGTATTTTTTTTAACCTTGCTGCCCCCCAGTGACTTAGCCCCTGGGTGGTGACATCTGCGGGGCGGGCTGTGTGTGGGGTTCTTGATAAGTGGGGTCTCCAGGGGAAAGGCAGGGAGGGTTTTTACTACTCCCTGGTCGCTGTTCGGGGTAAATTGCCCTCATGTATCCAGCTCAGAGAGAGCCTTTTGGTTTCCCTGCCCCTGGGGGTATGTGACCCATGGTGGGGACTGCAGGAGTGCGGGGTGTAACCTCTTACTGACACGGGCGTTTTATGAATATTATTCACCCAACATTTCATGCCAAAGTGAAGAAACTTATTAATATTGACGATTTTTTGTGAAGTTTTTTTGGCAAACACGTTCTGTTTGAAACCCAAAACTGTTTTGGGGTTTTGTGCAAAAACTTTCCTCGTGTGGTCTGATTAATACAGTCAAAGTGGACTTGGGTGCTTTTAAAAATAAACCCTTTTTTTTCCTGACTAATTTTTACCCCGCACAGAGCGTGATGTTTGTCACGAAAAACCTGCAACCTGTGCTACAGTCACGCTAACCCCAAACACGTGTAGGGGGAGCTGCGCCGGCCAAAGGGCTATTACCTAATGGGGGGAAAAACAATCTATATTCTATATAGACAATAAAAAACGACAAGTTTTTTCAAATTTCACAAAAGGGAGGCACGTCCTCCTTTTTTTTCTGTTCTCTTGTATTTTGGGGTTTTTTTCATTCTTTAACAAAAAAATTGGTTCAGCCCTGATGTCAATATATACGTGTGACCACTGGGCTTTGATGTTCAAGCGGTCACAGGCCTACCCCACTGGTAATCTGCTGTGGCCGTATGGTGTTGGGCTCATGTGAGGATACAATGCTTTGCCTCAAAGTAGGAGCTTTTCCCACAGCTATTTTAAACGTTTGTTCCCAAAAGAGAAAAATATCACTTACATCACTTTTAACAAGCTCCTCCTGTTTCCCCCTTATTTCTTCAGTAAATTGTTTTTTTACGTTGTCTATCTTCTTTCCATTCAGGTTTCTACAATATAGGATCCTCTTGTTTTATTTCTATTAAAACCAAAATTTTCTGGGTTTACTCATCAAGGAGAATAGAGACAAAAAAAGATGCGGAGATATATTAAATCTACCTAGGATAATCTCCGTTTTCTGGAGAGGTAAGAGTGTGAGATGTCACATTACATCATTCTTATCATTGGTAATAACAGATGTTTGATGGGAGGGGAGGGGGCCCTTGAGATGTCACATTACATCATTCTTATCTTTTGGGAATAACGTTTTATGACTGGAGGGGGGAGAGATTCTGATGATGTCACATTCATCTTTCTTACTATTTAATAAATGATATGTATCAAAAGCAAGTGCTGCTTGATTCTTATTGCAAGGCAAACCGTATCGCCCGGGGTTTGGGGGCTTTCCCAACCCTTTACCATTCATAACAATAATTTCATAAAAGGCGTATAGGATATTTTATGAGCAAAACTTTTTTTTCTATTGGTGAAAAAAAAACAAGACAACAAGAAATTAAAACCTGGGGCCGTTCCGTTGCACTTTGGGATACTTCCAAAATTCATTCCTGAAGTCCCCAATCTCTCTGTTGGGCTTTGACGAGCGGATAGCCGTGCTTTCATACGTGCGCGACGTTTTCGGAAGTTTTTTTCTTCCTTTTTTCAAGCTGCATACTATTCCCTGCCCATTTTAAATTCCCCCCCAAATTTTCAGTGGGTCATAGCCAATCCTTCTAAAACCACAATAAAAAAAAATTCCCAAGACCTCTTTCTAGCGTTTTAAAAAT
>JAODAL010023893.1:50000-61741 GCA_025379985.1 Phyllomedusa bahiana | reverse complement strand
GGTATTTTTGGCCCCCTCTAATGGCCCAAAGGGAAAGTAACTAATTTACACTTAATAAAACAGGACAGTAGAGTTTACCCCGGGTCACACAACCCTGACCAACCACACCTCAACTGAATAATATTTCCCAAATCGGCTCCTTTCTTGACTTTGACTCCACAAAATTACTTGTTCATGCCTTCATCATCCCACGCCTTGATTTCTGCAACATCCTTCTCTGCGGCCTCCTGTCTAGCACTTTTGTTCCCCTTAAATCCACCCAAACTCGCTCCCGGATCCCCTCCTCCCGCTGTCCCCGCCTCCCCCCTCTCCAACCCCTTCACACTACTCATTGCCCACCAAATTCAGTTCAATTAAAACCCCTGCCCTAAAAAAGGCTCCCCATAACCTCCCCCCTTCATGCATCTCTGCCTTAATTTCCAGATACCTCCCCTCACGCAATCTCAACTTCTCCACCTTTACTAGTTTCAAAAGCAACCTTAAAACTCGTCTTTTCAGGTCAGACTACAATTTACAATAACCCCGCTGCCACTACACCATAATACCAATGTCTCCATCCCTCACCTTCTGTCCCCCCTTCTCCATTGTAGATTGTTAGTTCTTGCAGCTAGGGTCCTCTCTACTTCTGTTTGTTATTTAGTGTTATTATTGTATTTGTCTTATGTTATATTTGTCTTATATTTGGTACCTGAACCCCTTGGCTTGTACAGTGGCCTGGGAATTAATAGCTCTCTAAAATAAGAAATAATAACAATCTCTAATGAACATCCTCTTTCCCCTGGGAAACAATTTTCTTAAATAATTCTAAACCTCTCTGGGACACAAGTACACGTATTAGAGTTTTTTGTTCAAACATTCTTGACTTGACTGTCAATTAGCAGAAACTTGTCTAGGGACAGACAATAAAATTCCATAATACAACTATATTTTCCATCTTTTTTAACCTTTCCAAGCTAAAAATTCTATTGTTGAAAACCCAAACAAAGGGACGCAGTTTTTTTTTTATTTTCACAGGGTTTTTTTTTTTTTTTTTTTTTTTGCCAGCTTCTCTCTTCTATCATATAACCCTAAATCACAGAGCTCAGCTTCTCTCCCCATCAATAAAACCCCATAAACACAACTCAGATTCTCTCCTCATGAATAACCCTATATACCCAGAGCGCACTTCTCTCCTCATCATATAAACCCTAAATACACGACCAGCTTCTCTCCTCTATCATATAACCCCAAAAATCACAGCAGTGTCGGGCTGGCCCACCGAGGATCGGTGAATCCTCCGTTGCCCCGGTCCGACACACGGCCCGGTCCAAAACACCGGCCGGCC
Organism: Phyllomedusa bahiana; assembly: GCA_025379985.1. NCBI lineage: Eukaryota > Metazoa > Chordata > Amphibia > Anura > Hylidae > Phyllomedusa > Phyllomedusa bahiana. The sequence continues at coordinate 60,417 of JAODAL010023893.1, read as the reverse complement.
CCCATACATGCCCGGAAAAGCCGGGCCCTACCCCAGGCCGCACATTGGGGGCGGGGGCTTTCAGAGCAGAGACCGCTGCCGCCTGCTCCGCATTCTGCCTTAAGTCTAAGGCCTACCTCACCCATTAGCACGGGCACGCTCCTAACAAGTGGCGCCTATGATCATAGCGCCCGCCGTGCCGGCTTCAGTAGAGATTTTCCGGGAGTGAAGGAGGACCTGTCGCAGCCGCTCGACTGGGAAAAGGTGAGTGGTTTTATTATTTTTTTCACCTAATGGGGGCAGCTACCTGGCTAATATGAGGGGCAGCTACCTAGCTACATGAGGGGCACTACCTGGCTACTATGGGGGGCAGCTACATGAGGGGCAGCTACCTAACTACATGAGTGGCATCTACCTGGCTACTATGGGGGACAACTACCTGGCTACATGAGGGACAGCTACCTGGCTACATGAGGGGCAGCTACCTGGCTACATGAGGGGCAGCTACCTGGCTACATGAGGGGCAGCTACTTGGGGGCACTACCTGGCTACTTGGGGGCAAGCTACCTGGCTACTTGGGGATAAGCTACCTGGCTAAATGGTGTCAATTTACTTAGATATCTGGGGGCAAACTACCTGGGGGCAATTTACCTTGCTACCCTACTCATGATAGCCATCAGCCACATGCTGATTAGTGTTTCTGTATTTTATAGGTTTCCCCTCTGGACTGTGTCGGACGAGTGTTGTATCCATTTCTTTAAGAAAATGGTCAGTGAGGGACAGTGTCGGGGAGTGTTTATTTAAATAAACTGTTTTTGTGTTGTTTCAGGGTATTTTTTACCATTATTTTTCCAGTGTAATAGAGGTGTGTGACAGACGTCTCTCTATTACTGGCGCTGGGGCTTGGTGTCAGCCAGTGGTGTTTGTCTGTCACCCCAAGGCTGACACCAAGCCCCAGCGCTAGTAATAGAGAGACGTCTGTCAGACATCTCTATTACTAACACTGGAAATAAATGGTAAAACAACAAACTGACACAGCACAAAAAACACTTTATTTAAATAGACTCCACCGACCTCCACTCCCATTGTATCTGAAAAATGGATCAACACGGGTTAAAAAATAATCCACAAAGCCCAACTGGGAAATCGTAGGATAAACAAAACACAACAAAAAGCAAAAAGCAGCCGTCCCGAGCTCCACCCCAAACCCCACCTAAGACCATACATCACCCCTGGGGCTGATTTTTCTGGGTCAGGGGAAGGATTCGACCACACAATATACTCTGAGGGGTACAGACCAAACTGTAGCAAATCTCCAGGGGGTTAGTCCTCTGCCCTCCTCAGAGAGGGCCCAAAATATAGCCTATACTTGCTCTCCCATTTGGGAATTTTGACAAATTGGGGAAAAAGAAAAAGAGTTTCTAGAAAAGGAAGATACTAAGATATTTCTGTCCAAACTGCAGGACAATGTTGGCCCAGGAAGTCACATGTGTCCGGAGGGAAAAAAAAAGGGGAAAGTGAGAAACTCACCTGGAGTCACAAATATAACTGAACGTTTCACTTATATGTGTGAAAATTTAATGGTTTAATTCAGTAATGGTGCGGGGTTTTTTTTCATCACAATTGTCATGATTGGGGTATTTTGGTTTTACTAGAATTATGGTAATATTCCCTGTTTTGGGTTTTTTGGAAGTTATTTGGGGTAAGATTCAATTTTAGATGTCATCAATCGTCTCAAAACGAAGCGAGACTGGTGGGGCACCTTTCAGATTTCCCCGAACAGAGTCGCTTTTCTCCCTTACAAAACCAAATATACACAGAGCCCCTTCCTCCTCTATCATAAACCCTATTATCCAAACTCGCTCCCCTCCTCTACAATAACCCTATATATCACAGACCACTTTTCTCCCCTTTTATATAACCTATTATCACCGAGTCACTTCTCTCCTCACAATAACACATATATCAAAGGGCCCGCACTCTCCTCACTATAACCCATATATCACAGACTCAGCTCCTTTCCCCCCTATCATAAACCTATATATTCAAGCTCGCTCCCCCCCCTCTATCATATAACCCCCTATATCACAGAGCTCACTTCCTTTCCCCCATCATATAACCTCATATCACGACTCGTTCTCCCCTCTATCATATAACCTAATTTCAAGAGCTCAGCTTCTCCCCCCATCATATAAACCCTAAATCACAGAGCTCAGCTCCTTTCCCTCTATCATATAACTCTACATATCACAGAGCTCAGCTTCTCTCCTCTATCATATTCTGATCTCAGATAGGGTAAATAAACCACCTGCCAGGTTCGCTTTATGGTGGTGGCACATATACTTTAAGAGAAAACCTCTTTTAAAAACAGGATACATTTAATGTTATGCTTCCTTTTTGCATGTTCCACGGGTTTTTTGGGGCCGTATTTTTAGCGTAGCGTAATTACGGGGAAAAACGTCCCGTCATTAGGTAATCCCCAGTTTCATAGAGAACTATGGGTTACGTCTCTCTCCCTGCCCAATCCCCCAGGGGGGGATAAGGGGCATTCCCTTTACTAGCGGGGTAAACGCTCCTATAATGATATCTTTGGACGGGGAGTGCCCCCCCTCGCTCCCCCCCCGCCCTACGGCAAATTGCGGGGGGTAATTACGCCCCGCAATTGCCTGTGAAATGGGCCATATTCTACTTTATTTACAATTTAAAAAAAATAAAATAAAATCCACTTTAAAATCCATAAGGTCACACAACAGATTTTTGTCATCCACAGGAAAAAATGTTTTCCTGGCAAGTTTGACCACAGAGAGGTTGACTTGGGGCTGCCTATCTGTCTCGGTCAGATGGATCAAATTTATACATAGGGAGAAATGTATGTATTTTGGTGCCAGGTGCTTTTTTTTGCCCGATTTTAACATAAATTGTCTGGGTCAGAACCTGTTCACTTTCGGGTCATAATGTCAATACAAAGCAACACTTCTGGCTCAGGTAAATCAGTTTTAACTTGGTCTACCTATTAGGGTGCCCTCACACAGTGTGTTTTTGGAGCGTTTTTTGATGTGTTTTTTGTGCAGGAAGGCACAGCAATTAATACTGTACATTGCTGCACAAAAATCGCGGTAAAATATGCAATTTTTTTTTGAAGCAATGTACAGTACAGCATTACTTGCTGTGCCTTCCTGCACAAAAACATCAAAAAACATTCCAAAAACGCACTGTTTGAAAGCACCCTTACAGCAGTAATGCACCTGGATTTGCCATACTAAACACATAAATGTGTAGCTTCATACGGTTCTAGTGCGCCTCGACTCGCCCCCTCCTCACCACCCCCGATCTCAGGCGCAGTACAAAGTGCCACAGGCGCTCTGTAATGAGCTTGATATTGGAGTGCGCCTGGTTACAAATATCATACCTCCCAACTGTCCCTATTTTGGAGGATGAGTCCCTATTTTTAGCCCTTGTCCCTTTTTGCTCTATAAATGTCCCTCTTTTTCATTTAGGAAACAGATTTGCATCAATAAACTGACTATCTTGCTGTAAAAAGTATCTGATTGCTTCCTCGCTGTATATTACAAAACAACTTACGTATTATCTCATCATTGGATACAAAGCAATCCTGAAAATGTGTCCCTTTTTGCCTGTCTAAAAAGTTGGCATGTAGGTGTGGGGGCGTGGTTAGAGGCGTGTCTTGGTGTGATGTCATTTTTTGGGTGTGGTTAGAAGCGTGGCCTCTTTGCAATCTCTAAAAGTTTGGAGGTATACAAATATAGCGAAAGGGGCCCGTTGAGGCTCGGACTGGGCCGCCGGGGGATCGGTGAATCCCCCGGTGGGCCCCCCCGAGCCGTTGTGGGCCCCGGAGGCAGTGCCGTCGCTCCCCGGGCCCCGGCCGCGCATCCGTTCACTGAACGCCCGGGACCTGCATCCCAAGCGCTCAGAGAACGGCCCGGGAGTCGGGGACTAATGTCCCTGGCTACCTAAAGGGGGGCCCCTGGCTGTCTAAAGGGGGGGCCCGGGCTGTCTAAAGGGGGGCCCGGGCTGCCTAAGGGGGGGGCCCTGGCTACTAAGGGGGGCCCTGATACCTAAAGGGGGGGGCCCGACGCCAAGGGGGGCCCCGACTGCTTTAAAGGGGGGCCCCGGCACCTAAAGGGGCCCTGGGTACCTAAAGGGGGGGACCCGGCTTCTAAAGGGGGGGGCCTGGTACCAAAAGGGGGGCCCTGGCTGCCTAAAGGGGGGGCCCTGGCTGCCTAAAGTGGGGCCCTGGCTACCTAAAGGGGGGCCCTGACTAACTAAAAGGGTGGCCCTGGCTGCCTAAGGGGGGGCCCTAGGCTACATAAAACGGGAGAACCCAACTGGCTACTAGAATGGGTGGCATGGTGCCTAAAGGGGGGTCCTGAGCTACCTAATGGGGCACCTGATTAACTACAAGGGGGGCCCTGGACTGACTTTGGGGGCCATGGACTACTAAGGGGGGCCCTGGCTACCTAAAGGGGGGTCGCTGGGAGGGCCATGGCTACCTTAAGGGGGGCCCTTGGCTACCTAAAAGGGGGGCCCTGACTACATAAAGGTGGGGCACTGGCTTCCTAAGGGGGCCCTGGCTACCTAAAGGGGGGGCCCTGACTTACCTAAAGGTGTGGCCCTGACTGTCTATACAGGGGTCCTGACTGCCTAAGGGGGCCCTGACTGCATAAGCGGGGCCCTGGCTACCTTAAAGGGGGCCTGGTACTAAATAGGGGGGGCCCTTGTTGTCTAAAGGGGGGCCCTGGCTGCCTAAAGGGGGGGCCATGGATGCCTAAAGGGGGGGCCCTGGCCTGCCTAATGGGGGGGCCTGGTTGTCTAAAGGGGAGGCCCTGGCTGTCTAAAGGGGGGGCCCTGGCTGTCTTAAGGGGGTTGCCCTGGCTACCTAAAGGGGGGGCCCTCACTACCAAAGGGGGGCCCTGACCACCTAAAGGGGGGCCCTGGCTTCCTTAAGGGGGGCCCTGAGCTACCTAAAAGGGGGCCCTGACTTACCTAAAGGAGGGGCCTGACTACCTAAAGGGGGGATCCCTGACGTCTACAGGGGGTCCTGACTGCCTAAGGGGGCGCCTGGACTGACATAAGGGGGCCCTGTGCTACCTTAAGGGGGGCCTGGCTACCTAAAGGTGGGCCTAGTGTACCTAAAGAGGGGGGCCCTAGTGTGTCTACAGGGGGGGCCCTGATGCCTAAAGGGGGGGGCCATGGCATGCCTAAAGGGGGGGGGGCATGGGATGCCCTAAGGGGGGGGGGGGAGGCTTATCTGGCGCCTAAAGGGGGGGGCCCTGGCTACCTAAAGGGGGGACCTGGACTGCTATAAAGGGGGCCTGGAGTACCTAAAGGGGGGCAATGGATACTAAAGGTGGGCCCTAGCTGCCTAAAAGGGGGGGAACTCTGGCTTCTATAAGGGGGGGCCCCCTGGCTGTCTAAAGGGGGGCCCTGGCTACTAAAAGCGGGGCACTGGCTGCCTAGAGGGGGGGCCTGGATGAACTAAAGGGGGGGGAGGGGGCCCTGGCTACCTAAATGGGGGGCTCTGGCTACCTAAAAGGGTGGCCTGGCTGCCTAAAGGGGGTCCCTGACTACCTACTGGGGCCCTGATTACCTAAAGGGACCCTGACTGCTTTAGGGGGCCCTGGCTGCCTAAAGGGGGGCCCTGGCTGCCTAAGGGGGGCCATGGCTACTAACGGGGGGGGGCCCTGGCTACCATAAAGGGGTGCCCTGGATACCTTAAGAAGGGGGCATGGCTGCCTAAAGTGAGGGGCCCTTCAAGTAGCCGGGATGCTCTGACTAAATAATGGGGCCACTGGCTACCTAAAGGGGGGGCCCTGACTACCCTAAAGAGGGGGCCCTGACTGTCTACAGGGGGTCTGACTGTTACAGGGGGTACTGGCCTGTCTAAAGGAGGTGAGGCCACTGGCTGCCTAAAGGGGGGGCCCTGGCTACCTAAAGGGGGGGCCCTGGCTACCTAAAGGGGGGCCCTGTCTACCTAAAGAAGGCCCTGACTGCCTAAGAGGGCCCTGATTACCTAAAGGGGGGCTCTGACTACCTACAGGGGGCCCTGACTAACTACACAGGGCCCTGACTACCTACAAACGAAAGGGGACCCTGACTACCTGCACACTAGCTAAAGTAGACCCCCCCCCCCCCACCACCCCCCCCCCCCCCCCCCCCCTCCCCCCCCCCCCCCATCCTGACTACCTGCACACTAGCTAAAGGGGGCCCTTCAACTTGACTGGGGCTTGCTTATCTAACTGGGGGCTGTTTACCTACCCACCCGTGGCTAGGTACCCACCAACCTACCTGGGGCCGGGCTTCCAACTTATCCAGCGGGGTCTACCTACCTAAATAGGCTATCTAGTTAATTGGGCCTTGCCCTTTTGCCTACGATACGCTGTGTAAATATAATTGAGAGGGGGAGCTGCCCATTGTGTAGCATTATCTCCAGGGACTTAGTAACTTCTCCACAACCTCCAACTCTTAGAGGATACTTAGGCCTCTTAAGTTATGCATTGTACCAACACCCTGGGGTGAGTTTGTAAACCAGAGGTGGGAATGGGTAAATGAGATGCTGGAAAACTTTTGAGGATTCTAAACATATTTGTGGTGTAAATTCTGCAGGGATGGAGTTGTGGCCGGGAACAAGTCATCATGGCGGTCTGGAAGGTTGCAGAAGAAAAGGAATAACGAACGACTCATGAGAGAAGAAGAGAACAAACTGTGCATCAGATGTGAACGACGTCTCCGGTGAGTCCTGATTTCAAAGGGTTATTTTACTTCTATACTGGGATCAGTGCTGTATTTCACTGTAATGTGATGTGACTGAGCTGGTGTCTGAACCTCTATGTGGTCTCTATATGGTGGTGTTGTAGGTTATACCTATGAGTCTGGTGTCTTACCTCTATGTGGTGTCTATAAGGCGGTGTTGTGTGGTTATACCTGAGCTGGTGTCTGACCTCTTTGTGGTCTTATATGGTGGTATTGTAGGTTATACCTGAGCTGGTGTCTGACCTCTATGTGGATCTCCCATATGGTGGTGTTGTAGATAATACCTTAGCAGGTGTCTAGACCTCTATGTGGTCTCTTTTATGGTGGTGTTGTAGGTTATACCTGGGCTGGTGTTCTGACCTCTTGTGGTCTCTATTATGGTGGTGTTGTAGATAATACCCTTTAGCTGGTGTCTGACCTCTATGTGGGTCTCTATTTTGTGGTGTTGTAGGTTCTTACCTGAGCTGGTGTTGACTTCTATGTGGTCTCTATATGGCGCGTGTTGTAGGTTATACCTGAGTGGTGTATGACCTCTATGTGGGTCTCTATATGGTGGTGTTGTAGTTTATCTCTGTGTGATGTCTGACCTCTATGCGGTCTATACACTCACCGGCACTTTATTAGGTACACCTGTCCAACTGCTCGTTAATCACTTAATTTGCTATAAGCCATATAAACTTGGCGGCAACTCAGTGCATTTAGGCATGTAGACATGATCAAGACAATTCATGCAGTTCAAACCGAGCTATCATATGGGAAGAAGGTGATTTGAGATGCCTTTGATCGTGGCATGAGTTGTTGGTGCCAGAAGGGCTGGTATGAGTATTTCAGAATCTGCTGTTCTCCTGGGATTTTCACGCACAACCATCTCTAGGGTTTACAGAGAATGGTCCTGAAAAGAAAAAACATCCAAGTGTGACGGCAGTCCTTGTGGGGGAAAAATGCCTTGTTGATGCCAGAGGTCCAAAAAGGAGAATGGGCAGATGGTTCGTGCTGATAGAAAGGCAAACAGTGACTCAAATAGGCCCCCGTTACAACAAGATAGCAGAAGAGGCATCTTTGTAGCACAGTACGGGCGAACTTTGAGGCAGATGGGCTACAGCAGCAGAAGACCGACACCGGGTGACCATCCTTTAAGCTAAAAAACAGGAATGAGGCTCCAAATTTTGCCAAAGATATCGAAATTGGACATGTAGAAGATTGGAAAAAACGTTGCCTGGTCTGATGAGTCTCGATTTCTGCTTCCGACATGCGGGATGGTAGGGTCAGACTCTTTTTTGCGTCAACAACATGAAAGCTGGGATCCAACTCATGTCCTTGTTATCAACGGTTCAGGTGGTGGGTGGTGGTGTCATGGTGTGGGGAATATTTTTCCTTGGCTCATCTGATTTTGGGGCCCCTTGGTACCAAATTGAGCATCAATTGCAATGACACAGCCTCCTGAGTATTTGTTGCTGACCATGTCCATCCTTTATGTCCCACATTGTACCCAACATCTGATGGCTCTTTCAGCAGGATAATGCGCCATGTCATAAAGCTGCGAATCATCTCAGAATGGTTTCTCTGAACATGACATTGAGTTCACTGTACTTCAAATGGCCTCACAGTCACCAGATCTCCAATCCAATAGAGCATCTCTTGGGATGTGGTGGAAAAGGGAGATTCGCATATGGATGTGCAGCCGACATATCTGCGGCATCTGTGTGTTGCCATTATGTCAATATGGACCAAAATCTCTGAGGAATGCTTCCAGCACCTTGTTGAATCTAGCCACGAAGTATTGAGGCAGTTGTGGAGGCAAAAGGGGGTCAACCCGTTACTGCATGTGTACCTAATAAAGTGGCCGGTGGAGGGGTATATGGCGGTGTTGTAGGTTATAACCTGAGCTGGTGTCTGACCTCCTATGTGGTCTCTCTATGGCGGTGTATAGGTTATACTGAGCTAGGTGTCTTACCACTATGGCGGTCTTCATTGGCGCTGTTGCAGGTTTTAACTGAGTGGTGTCTGACCTCTTGTCGGTCTCTATATGGAGGTGTTGTAGGGGTGAATACCAGAGTGGTGTTGACCATCTAGGTTGATTTATATAGGCAGTGTTGTTGGTATACCTGAGCTGGTGTCTGACCTCTTTGTGGTTTCATTATATGGCGGTGTTGTAGGTTTATACGTGAGCTGGTGTCTGACCACTATGTGGTCTCTATCGGGCGTGTTGTAGGTATTTACTTGAGTGGAGTCTGACTCTATGTGGTCTACTATTTGGTGGTGTTTTAGGTTATAACTCAGCTTGTGTCTGTCCTCTATGTGGTCTCGATATGGCTGTGTTGTTGGTTTATACCTGAGCTGGTGTCTGACCTCTATGCGGTCTCGATTTGGCGGTGTTGTAAGTTATTACTGAGCTGGTGTCTATCTCTATGTGGTCTCTTTATGGCGGTGTTGTAGGTTATTTCCTGAGCTGGTGTCTGACCTCCTATGTGGTTCCATATGGTGGTGTTGTCCGGTTATACTGAGCTGGTGTCTGACTCTATGTGGATATCCCTAAGAAGCATTATGCTATTCTATCATACATGAATAAAACTTTGGATCTCGTTCTACATATGTTTTGATCAAAAAGATGTTTAAGCGCCCACGGAACTTTCAACGTTGATCTCAAATTCGGGCAGTCATATCACTCATCTTTTACCTCTTCATCGGAGCCAATAAGGCTCCCGCTGGGTAACTACCTCCATTTATTCAGAGAGAAAAAATAAAAAACAATAAACCCAACTGACAAAGCTGCCCTTATTGATGGTCAGCCTGTGGGAGAGAATGGGCGGGGACAGCAAACCCAAAATTGGAGCACCCCCTTCCTTTCATCTAGGTTAAAATCAATGTACACCAAAGTATATCTGTTGTTTCTGCACACAAAACATTTCTGAAAAAAAACGTATGGCAAACTGGGTGCCACTGGCAGGGCTGTGGCACACATGTATTATACATGAACAAACACAGACGCCGCCAAGCGGACATTTCTGCAAAATGGGCATTAACTACGTGGAAATCCATAAGAAGCATTTATGCTATCTATCATACATGAAATATCTTTGAGACTCTCGGTTCACATATTTTGATCAAAAGAGGTTTAAGCTGACCATTGACTTTCAACGTGATCTCAAAATGGGCAGTCCTATCCTTTCGTTACCTCTCATTCGAGAGGTAAAATTAATGATGTGCCGCAGCCCTTGCCAAGTTGCACCCCAGGTTGCATACGTTTTTTTCAGAAATGTTTTTTGTGTGCAGAAACAATTTCGTTTACTACTTTGGTTGTACATGATTTTAACCTATATGGGAAGGATGGCGGTGATTTCATTTTGGAGTTTCTGTCCACCGCCCACTCTCTCAGGCTGTCATTAGAACGGGCTCGCTTTGCAGGTTGGTGTTTTTTATTTTTTCTATCTGAATATAAGGGAGGGTCGGTTGAACCAGCGGGGACGGCCTGATTGGATCGATTGAGAGGTATAGATAGGATATGGATGCCCGATTTTAGATCACGTTTGAAAGTCGTGGGCGACGGCTTAAACATCTTTTGATCAAAATATGTGAACCCGAGTGTCTCATAAAGTTTTTTCTATGTATGATCGATAGCTTAAAAATGCTCTTTAGGGATTTCAGTTGTGATTGACCCCTTTTTGCA
>JAODAL010023893.1:0-42500 GCA_025379985.1 Phyllomedusa bahiana | reverse complement strand
AAAAAAAAACAAAAAACAAAAACACAAAAAAAAAAAAAAAACAAACAAAAAATAAAAAAAAAAAATAAGAAAAAAAAAAGAAAATAGATAAAAAAAAAAAAAAAGAAAGAAAACGGAAAAAAAAAAAAAAAAACAACAAAAAAAAAAAGAAAAGAAAAAACAAAAAAAAAAAAAAAAATAAAAAAAAACGAAACCAAAAAAAAAGAATAAAAATAATAAAAAGGAAAAAAAACAATAGAAAAAAAAAAAACAACAAAAACAAAAATAAAAAAAAAAAAAAACAAAAAGAAAAATAAAAAAAAAAAAATAAAAAAAAAAAAAAAACAAAAAAAAAGAAAAAAAATAAAAAAAAAAAAAAAAAGAACACGCAAAAAACAAAAAGGAAAAAAAAAAAAAACAAAAGAAAAAAAAACAAAAAAAAAAAAGAAAAAAAAAAAAGAAAAAAGATAAAAAAGAAAACAGAAAAAAAAAAAACAAAAAAAAAGAAAAAACAAAACAAACAAAAAAAAAAAAAAAAAGAAAAACATAAAAGAACCACAAAAATAAAAAATAAAATAAAAAAAAAAAAAAAATAAATAAAACAAAATCAAAAAAAAAGAAACAAAAACAAAAAAAGAAAAAAAAAAAAGAAAAAACAAAAAAAGAATAAAATAAAAAATCAAAAAAAAAATAAAAAAAAGAAAAAAAAAAAAAATAAATCAAAAAATAAACAAAAAAAAAGAACAAAAAACAAAAAAAAAAAAAAAAAGAAAAAAAAAAAAAAAAAAAAAAAAAACAATTAAATAAAAAAACAAACAAAAAAAAAAAAACAAACCAAAAAAAAAAAACAAAAAAAATAATAAACAAACAAAAAAATAAAAAAAAAAACAGAAAAAAAAAAGAAACCAAAAAAAAAGGAAGGGGTGCTTCCATTTTGGTTTCTGTCCCCGCCCATCTCACAGGCTGTAATAAGAAGGGCAGATTTGAGGTTGCGGTGTTTTTTATTTTTTTCCTCTCTGAATATTGGAGGTCGGTTGAACTAGCGGGTGGCCTGATTGCTCGATTGCGAGGTACAAGATAGGATAGGAACTGCTCCCGATTTTGAGATCACGTTTGAAAGTCGGTGGGGGAAGCTTAAACATATTTTGTTCAAAGAACATGTGAACCGAGAGTACTCAATTGTTTTTTCATTGACCTCTTGTGTCTCTATATGGGTGGTGTTGTAGGTTATACCCTGAGCTGGTGTCTGACCTCTATATGGTCTCCATATGGCTGTGTTGTAGGTTATATTGGTGTTATATAGTGGAAGAATACACTTGTCCCTGACTGTAAGGAGTGCAGGGAAAGCACCTGACTCGTGATAGGGAGTTAGATCTTTTTCTTTCTGTGTGTGTATTTTTGAAGGTGGTGAGGTGTGTGACCAAAGGAAACCTTGGAGGGGGATATTGTATGTGGGTGGAGGGATATTGTATGTGGGTGGAGGGGATATGGATGGAGCTACTTAGCCCTGTGTCTATGATGTGTTAGACTGACATATGTGTGACTCAGTATTGTACTACACAATACAATACAGTTCTGTTTCGCACACTGTATTATGTGGTAAAATGGGCGCGTTTGAGGTTACGAGAGGCGGTAATATTTCATGTACAGTAGGGTAGGCCCACTACAAGATTCAATTCGCCCGTGCATGCCCCAGACCCCCAGTCCGACACTGGGCCCGTTCATACATGTCGCCTATGTCTAAGAATCTGGACCTAAGTTCCATTAATGTTTTAACAGAAGCTTCCTATATATCAACACACCATTTAAGATTGGGGAACTCAGGGGACCCTCGCTTTCTTTCTGGCGAAGTAGAAAAGACTTTCTCTCTACTGCTTAGATGAGTCATCTTTTTTTTGAATTGTCATTTTTTATTTTTGGCAGATTTGATGAGCTTATTTGTATGTTCTCGCTTAAAAGGAACATTTTCCACTGAAGTAGCAGGCTGTGAATCAGAATCTCAATCTGAGGGAACAATTTTCCCCTCAGACAAGCCAGAATTCATGCTGAAAATGGAGGAGGAAGCGTCAGCATGAAGATTTTTTACTGGAACCTGAATAATGGCGACAGGGTGGACTACAGCGGCTCATTGGGACCTGAGCTAGGAAAAAGACTTACATGCAAATCTGATACACAGTTAACAGACAGTGGCTGAATGCAGCTTAGGGTATGTTCACAAGGTGGGTTGGATCCATTTTTGGATGCGTCTTTGGATCTGTGTTTTGGACCCTAAATGGACCCAAACCCGCATCTAACAATGTGGCAAGTGTGAATTTACATTACTTTATTGGTACAACCACGCAATCGGTGTTCAGACGAGTGGATCACTGAACATTGTTTTAATGTGTCTTTTGTGGGTCTTTCTGATTCATTCAAAGAATTAACCTGTCAGTTCTTGATCCGTCTAACACAGCAGACGCCCTATTTAAAACTACAGGGTGCATTCCTGCTGCAGCCAAAACACGTTCAAATGTACACCTGTATGTTTGGATGCGTTTTGGATGCCATTTACACAGCTCTTTTGTATGCGTTTTATGGATCCAAAACAGATCCAAAAACAGATCCAAAACGTCGTGTGACCATACCCTTAGGGCATGTCCCCACTACAAGGGTTTTTAGATGGTTTTTCAGACGGTTTGCGGTTTTAGGAACCGTCGGAAAACCTGCAACAAAATCTCTCCCATAGTCTTCAGTTGAAAAAACGCCCTGCAGTCCCCACTGAACGGTTTTTCCGCCGGGCGGTCTTTCAGACCGCCGGAGGACCGCAAAACATTGAAAAAGCACAATCTTACGAACGGTTTCTAGACGGAAAATTAACATTGGAGTCAGTGTAAACCGCTCAAAATGTAGCCGGCGAGTTTTGGGCGGTTTTCGGTTTTTGCAAAAAAAAGTGAAAAAAAATTCCACCTATCGTGTGTGTGTTTTTGGAGGTTGAAAAAACAGTTCAAAAACAGTCCAAAAAACCGCTGGGAAAACCGGGACAAAACAGTACCAAAAACAGTTCAAAAAAACCCAAAACGACGAAAAACAGACCGGTTTTGTGACAAAAAGGCCTTGTCCCCAGGCACGGGTTTTTCGGACGGTTTTTCAGCGGTTTGCGGTTTTTCCCGACCGCCTGAAAAAATGGCCGAAAATAGAACAATGGTGCTTATGGAAACCCGTGCAGCAGTCACCACTGCACGGGTTTTCCGCAGCGGGTCGCTCAAAAAACTTGAGCATGTTCATTCTTTTGTCCGGTTTCCGGACGGAATCTGAAAAACCTCAATGGGAGGGGGAGGGCTGTTCTCCGCTCATCGCAGAGAAAAGACATTCCCCCCGCGGGGGTGGGGACGCCCGCAAAACCGGCCAGTATTTGTCCTATGCCGTGTGAACGTGCCCAAACAGTCTCAAAACAGTCCCAAAGCCGCTTGAAATGAGAGGCAAAAACAGAGCTGTTTTTGTCCTTTGCCGTGTGAGCGCAACCTAAGGGCTTGTTCACACGACGCTTTTGCAATGCGCTTTTGAGGGCTCTCCTGCACTGCGCTTTTCGGATCCGCGTTCAGGGCCTGTCCCCACTGCACGGTTTTTTGGACGGTTTTTCAGCCGGTTTGCGGTTTTTCAGACCGCCTGAAAAACCGGCTGAAAATGAGCATAATTCCCCACAAGTCCCCACTGCACGGGCTTTCCGTCCGGCGGTTTCCGGACAGAATCTGTGCTTCTCAATGTGAAGGGGGAGGTGATAATGGAGTCCGCTTTTGGCACCTGTCCAAAAGCGCTCCACACTCTGGGCATGTATCGGCGGCGCTTTGCTTCCTGAAAGCGGATGCGAGAAGCCCAGTGGGCGGCTGGACGGGGCATCGGCGGTGAGCGGCGGCTGGACGTGGCATCGGCGGGGAGCGGCGGCTGGGCGGGGCCTCGCCGGTGAGCAGCGGCTGCAGTGCGTTGGATGGATGGATGGCTGGGAGGTGAGGTGAAGTGCTGCAGGGGGATGGATGGCTGGGAGGTGAAGTGAAGTGCTGCAGGGGGATGGATGGATGGCTGAGAGGTGAGGTGAAGTGCTGCAGGGGGATGGATGGATGGCTGGGAGGTGAGAGGAAGTGCTGCAGGAGGAGATATGGATGGATGGATGGCTGGGAGGTGAGGGGAAGTGCTGCAGGGGGATGGATAGATGGATGGATGGGAGGTGAGGGGAAGTGCTGCAGGGGGATGGATGGATGGCTGGATGGGAGGTGAAGTGAAGTGCTGCAGGGGGGATGGATGGCTGGGAGGTGAGGGGAAGTGCTGCAGGGGGATGGATGGATGGCTTGGAGCTGAGGTGAAGTGCTGTAGGGGGATGGATGGATGGGAGGTGAGGGAAGTGCTGCAGGGGGATGGATGGATGGGAGGTGAGGTGAAGTGCTGCAGGGGGATGGATGGATGGGAGGTGAGGTGAAGTGCTGCAGGGGGATGGATGGATGGATGGATGGGAGGTGAGGTGAAGTGCTGCAGGGGGATGGATGGATGGATGGGAGGTGAGGGGAAGTGCTGCAGGGGGATGGATGGATGGGAGGTGAGGTGAAGTGCTGCAGGGGGATGGATGCATGGATGGGAGGTGAGGGGAAGTGCTGCAGGGGGATGGATGGAGGAGGTGAGGTGAAGTCTGTAGAAAAGTTTCAGTATGGAAAAATGGTGGAAGGTATGGGGGACAGTCTGCAGGGGCATAGGGGAGGTGAGGTGAAGTGCTGCAGGGGGGATGATGGTTGGTGGGAGGTGGGTGAAGTGCGCAGCGGGATGTTGGATGATGGATGGCTGGGTTGGTGGGAAGTGCGAGGGGGTGGAGGCTGGGAGGTGAGGGAAGTGCTGAGGGGGATAGATGGATGGCGGGGGTGAGGTAAATTCTGCAGCGGGAGTATGGAGGGAGGTGGCGGGGGGAGGTGAAGTGAGTGCTGCAGGGGGCTGGATGGCGGGGAGGTGAGGTGAAGTGCTGCAGGGGGATGGGGGTGGTGGGGGTGAGGTGAAGTGTGCAGCGGGTGGGATGGATGGGGTGGGAGGTGGGTAAGTGTGGGGGGAAAATGGATGGGGGAGGTGAGGTGAAGTGCTGCGGGGGGGATAGTGGATGGCTGGGGGTGAGGTGAAGGTGCAGGGGGGTGGATGGTGGATGGTGGGGGGGTTGGTGAAGTGCTGCAGGGGGGATGGTGGATGGATGGTGGGGGCTGGGGGTGAGAGGAAGTGCTGCAGGGAGATGGATGGATGGCTGGGAGGTGAGGTGAAGTCCCATGCTCCAGAAAGTCTTCAGTACACAAACAGCCTAGAGACAATGGTGACAGGTATCCAGAGGACAATCTCCAGGTTCACCCAAAGAAGACATATCCCATGTTTTGATCTGACGGTGTCTCCTGTGTCTCTGCTGTGGCTCCTGGTACGGGGCTTGCGGCGGCCAGTGTCTAGTTATTCTTTTGGTAGCACTTCTGGATGAACAGCTGGACATCTAAAAAGAGTAAGAAATATTGAACATGCATGGCAGAAAGTAACTGCTGCTAAAAAGAATTCTGCTATTACTGCATAAGCAGTTTACAACACTGCCCTCATGTTAAGTGAGGGCAGTGCTTAGGTGTCGGAGAACCCTTTCAGCGATGCAAGATGTACTATTGCGTCATGTCACTACTAATGGTGAAAACATTAGATTCAGGAGCTAAGCATGTTATATACAAGGTGGCTACCATGTGTTAAGTGCACTTAACAGATAACCCCGATCCTAGTGATTTAACTACTTGGATGCCACAGTCAGTGCGACCGCAGCATCTATGCCTCTGGAAATGTGGTGCTCACTTCCACCACCTGCGACCCTCAGGATTAAGACCCTCAGGTCTGCCATGACTGTGCTAGTATGAAATAAGAGATCATTAAATTGATAGTGTACTGCAGTTCATAAGTATCAAGCAATCACATGGTCAAGTAAATATAATAGTAAAAAAAATATTAAAAACAAAAAAAAAAAATTCCATGAAAAAAAGTTGCATGGGAAACCATCGTAGGTGTATGTTAATATAGCATAATTTTATATGCCTATTCTAATGTGTATTGCAGGTCAGAATAGCTGAGAAAGTGGAGTTTATTATGCCTCCCATTTTTTCATTAGAAAATATATGCTGTAATTCACACTGTAAACTTCAGCATGAACATTTATCAAAGTGGATTTCAAATCCATATCAAGTTTTTTGTAATAAAAAAAGTGACATAACACTTATTTACAAACTTTCCATGCATATTTATGGTTGAAAAATATGTTCTGAACCCCGGTACAGATTAGATCATTAAAAAGGCATACTTGTTATTTATAAATGCAGCAAACTGTGCATAGAAATGTAAAATATGCTACAGAAATTCAGGGTTTTCGTCCGATTTTTGATGTGTATTAGATGCCGTATTGTTCTTTGTTTATGCGGATTTCATTATGCTTTTGAAATTTATGTTGCAGATTTTGCTACAGAAATGCTGCAACTGCAAATCCACAACAAATCGGGAACAAAAACTATATGATTTGATGCAGATTTGCCGCCGTGGATTAACATGCAGGAACATGCTGTTTTTTTGTTGTACAGTTTGAGTTTTACATTATGGCCACGTTTGGATGTGCCGGATAATTTTGTTCCTTTTTTGCATAGTACATTTGGAGCAATTGCCATAGTGAAGGCAACATAAGGCAGGAAGTGGTATAATGTTAGATATGCATCAAGCCAATGTCACTGTAAAGTACAGCGATTATAAATACTCTGAACAAGCATTAATAATTGAGAGCAGGAAACACGTACATAACAAGGTAGAAAGAACAACATTAACACTTCACAGAGCACGAAAACATGTCGTACAAGTACAACAAAATGGCATATTGAAAATATCATTTCACCTATCATACCAGTGAAAGATGGAGCACAGGCTGCACAGCAGTAAAAAACATCCAACAACTTCCAAGATTTTTACAGCTTTTTATAGTAAAAGGATCGTCCAGTACATTTTTTTTTATTACAGCCATAATGCTGCCCATTACAAATTAAAAAAGATTATACTCACCTCTCCTCTAATCTCCGTTCTAGCACTGTGCCGTCCTCACTTACCCCTAACCTCTGTTTACCTCTTCCTTCTTCTGAACAAGGATGTCACTGTTGCAATTAAAAAGTTAGCTGTCTGAACAATGAAGTCAGGCAAAGGTATGTTACTGCTGCAGCCAATCATGGCTTGTTTTTAAAGGGAGAAGTGTAGTTTATAGTGGTAATATTAGTATCAACTTTATATTTATTGATAATCAACTAATGACATTATTTTTGCAAATAAAAAATAAAAAACAAACTAATGAAACTGGCCTTGACACAGATAACGGTCCCCTTAACTTTATATTTTATTGCATAGTCTTTTGCGGCAATCACTGCAAACAAACAATTTCTGTAACTCTCAATGAGACTTCTGCCCCTGTGCACAGGTATTTTGGACATCACCTCGTGATCAGACTTCTCCAGCTGTCTCAGGTGTAAAAGTGCCTTCTCCTGACTGCAGATTTTAGCTCCTTTTACAGATATTCAATAGGATTTAGATCAGGGCTCATAGAAGCCACTTCAGAAAAGTCCAATGCTATGTTTTATCCATTCTTGGAGTTTTTAGCTCTGTGTTTTGCGTCATTATCCTGTTGGAGGACCAATGACCTGCGACTGAGACCACGTTTTCTGACACTAGGCTTTTGCTCCAGAATGCCTTGTTATCTTGAGGGTTTTTTTTATACCCTGCACCTATTTAAAACACCCTCTGCCAAATACAGCAAAGTAGCCCCAAAACATAAGTGAGCCTCTTCTGTGTGTTACAGTAGGTGCAATTTTTTTTTATTTATAGGCATCTGTGAACATAGAGCTGCCGTGACTTGCCAAAAAGTTCCGTTTTGTATCCCCAGAAGTTTTGTGGCTTGTCAATCTGCATTTTAGCAAATTCCAGTCTTGCTTTTTATTATTTGTTTTCAACAGTGGTTTCCTCCTTAGTCGTCTTAAATTAAGTCGACATTGACAAAGACAGCAACGGATGTTGCGACCTTGATCTTAGAGTTAACCTCTAATCTTTTTGGAAGTAAATAATGTTTGTAGTACATGGTTAAGGTAGCATTGTGTAGCACTTTTATTTAGGCAACTGTTTAAAAGTGTCACTATAGTGTAGTGTATGGTACTGTATGCTACTTACACTTATGGTTATATGTGCATTGTGTGGGAATACACCAAATAGAGTTGGGAGAGGTCACCAAATGAAGGGCCCACAAAGGGCACTATCCAATGTAAGGTCCGCCCTATAAAAATAAATCACTTTAAGTTTGCATATAGGCAATTCTTTAATATAGTGTTAGTGCCAGAATCACTCCTCTTGGCAGGGACACAATAGAAGAGCACAGACTATCCATTATGGCAGGCTGAAGTGTGTGAACAGGACATGAACTAATCCACAAAGCTCTATTTGTAAAATAAGTGACTACTATTTCTGTACCTCTTTAGATGTGCTGTAATCAGAGGGGAGACCTCACTATAAAGGGGTTTTTCCACAATGGCATTTCATGTCTGGTTTCTCCTTCAGCTTCCAGTGTGTTTAAAAAGGGGTTTGTATGATTTGTTTGAACTGTATATCATGTGACCCAGCAGGCTTGACATCACCATGCCTTCCCCCACAGTGTGCTCATGAGTGTTTATGTAAAGCTGTGAGTAGCTAGAATGTAGCTGAGTTCTAAGTTCAAATCACTGCAGGAACCAAACATGTGGATTTTGTTTTCCCCAGTGCACATACCTGATTGAGGTCTCTTTTTTTCTTTTTGTTTATTTGTACTGTTTGACTAATTACTAAGGAGTACAGAGGACAGGAGTAGAATAACACCTGGGTTTGAACACTGACTCAGCAGTGAGCGTGTGTGATTGCTAAGCAGGGAAGAGACTGCCAGTAGCTGCCTGAGAGAAGAGGTGATGTCTGAGCACGTGCAGCCAGGACTAAGGAGTTGTTGTCACTGGTTGAATCCCCTGGAAACGAGCTATACACTATGGATCACTAAGGTAGCAGCTGAAACAAAAATGGTACAAAATTTTAATAATGATGAATGGTAAAAATGTTTATTATTTAATTTGCAAGTTTCCCATATCAATTTTACTTTGTAGTAAAACCCCTTTAAGTGTGCATTTTCACTTTGGCGCCACCACAGGCCAGGTGAAGCAATACATTGTGTCAAATGAAATCAATGGGCTTTCTGTTTAATGCATGAATTTGCCAGATCGTGTTACTAATTTAGAATTCCCTAATAGAATATTTAAAGGGGTTTTCTCTCTACAAAGATCATATCTCAAATGATGGGGACAGTAAAAGAAAACACCTAAGTAACTTAATATAGCAGATATGAGCTTTTCTGTGCATCCACAGCTATTTCTGCAGCTGCTGGTCGGGACACACACCCTTTTCTGTGATTGGTTGACTGATATATCATTCAGCCTGTTAGGACATGCCCCCAGATGGAAAACGCCCCCTGTGCTGTGATTGGCTGCCTACACTCTGTACTTACTCCCCTCTGGGCTGTGTAAATCAAAAGTGAAACTAAGTGCCTGAGATGGCTGCTGGCTCTATACTCATCTCCCAGCTCTAAGGGGAACGATCTGGGCAATTACTGAGTATCTAGCTGATGGATTCACTCTCCCCTCATATAACACAGTCCTATACAGTTTGTTCCCATCACCCATATAACACAGCCTTATATAGTCTGCTCTACCTCCTGCCTGATAACAGAGGGGGAGGGCAGTGTGCATTCTTCACATGTGTTTCATCAGTTCATGCTGCTTATATAACTTATTACACCATTACAGGTGTTACATCAATACAGGGACTCTGGTTACAAGGAGCTTGTGCAGCCAGAAGCATGAGAACTCTGCAGCCATGAGAACACTGCAGGAGGGCTGCAGAGCTGACGTCCTCTCCCTTCCCCTGCTTCACACAGAATGATGATGTCACAACTCTTCAGTGAGGGGAGACACACCTCCTTGCAGGAGAGACACGCCTACTGAGAGGAGAGACTTGCCCCTGTATTTGAAGTTGGAACAGATAGAGACAGCTCAAGTGTGCGAAACCTTCAAACGATAAAAACCCCTTTAAACATAGGATTTTGGCACCAGTCAACTACTCCTGCTGTAATAGGCTCTGTCTGTCAGGTGCTGCATGTCTGGAGCTATTATTCCTTAGGAACAAGGGGGACAATTTACTATGTTAAATGTGCACAAATCGTGGCTTAATTTGCAGCAAAAAATTGGTAGACAAGCCTTGCTTCAAATATAATGTGTTTTAGACACTTTTTGTGGTCAATTTATGAAGTGATTTACAACAGTATTCTGTAAAAAGAAAATTGCAAATATGCTCAAAATTGTTTGAAAAAAGTCCAAAAAAAGAAAAGAAAAAAAAACAAGAAATGTGGTCTTGCATAAGCCAACAGATTTACTGGCATGGTTTTTTTTCTATGAGGTGGCATAGATTTTTTCTATCACGCCCACAGACACTAATGTCTTAAGCTGTACTATATTTGGTGCCTCTTATATTTGGCCACGTAACCATTCGCCATCTAACCCAAAATGTCAAGATTAGTGTGGGGTCCGTTGAAAAACTCATCCGAGACCATCTTCACATGCATAAAGTATCCCTTTGTGGGTTCCCCAGCTGCTCACACCTTTCCAGAAGCAGGAACAAGTCGAAGGCTCTCAGGCTCTATTGACGATGTGCCAGGGAAGCCAGGAGGACTTTTTCAACAGACTGATCACACAGGATGAAAGCTGGGTCCATCACTATGATCCTGAGACTAAAGTCCAGTCAATGCAATGGAAGCATGATGACTCACCGCCTCCAAAGCAGGCACGTGCCCAACCCTCTGCAGGCAAGGTCATGCTCACAGTATTTTGGGACTAGCACAAAGTAGTATTGATGGATGGCCATCAAAACCAAGAGACGTGGCATGCTCACCAAAGGTGTTTGCCTTCTGCACCAGACAATGGACCAGTTCACAACTCACATGTTGCCCAAATGGAAGCATGCTCCTGTGGCTCTGAAATTCTACCACATCCCCCTTATTCACCCGACTTCGCACCATCGGACTTCCATCTCTTCCAACAATGAAGTTATTTTTGAAAAGCAAATGTTTTCCAGATGATGAGACTCTGATTCCCGAAGTAACAATTAGGCTTTTGGAGCAACCTGTCGACTTCTACAAGCGAGGTGTTTACAGTTGCTTAAAGAGATGGGAGAAGTTTGTGTCCCTAGATGACACCAATGTAGAGAAGGACTAATAAATGTGCCAAGTTTCAGTGCTCTCAGTCCACAGGAAGTTGGTTAGGGGAAATGTTTATTGAACACCCCTCGTATATGTAACACTGTACAGAATCACTAAGCTGGCTCATAGTAGGGGACAGGCAGGAAGGTCAGGTCAAGGGACGGAGGCAAGGAGAACTGGTACACGGTATAAGGAAACAACATTGGAAACGCTTTTTCAACAGGCAAAGAGCACTGAAGATTCGGCAGGAAGGTCAGGTGGATGCTGGGTAATTTAGGGTCAGTGCCCAGCAATCACCCAATTACCGGTTCGCTGGCCCTTTGGATTTCACAAAGCCGATGCGCATCCTATGGAGCGTGGACATGCGGGACACACTGCCACTCCCGGAGGGAGAAGTGAGGGACCCGGAGGTACGGGTGTGAAGGTCGTGGGAGCATCCATAACAAGGTGTAAGTCCTAGAGGTGAGACATTTATCCTTCAGTATACCAGAATTTTCTAAGATGGGGATACCCCTTTATTTGTGTGTATCTGGCCTTTTCCTGCTCCTATTTTATCAACCAAGGTAGATTGGGTCTCTGTTGTACCGCTGTATGCCCCAGGCTTCAAATGGAAGTCTTTTCAATGGACTCTATATTTTCAGGCTAAAAAGACAAATATAAGCAAGCACCTCCAAACGCAATTAACACAAGCTGTCATGGCTGTAGTTCAAAAAGCAAACTCTACAACTCCCTCCATCTGCCTGAGATTCTATTAATCAGTGTGAATTGAGTCTGTTGCCCTGAATGTGATGGATTTGGCCCCACGGAGATACATAAGAATTAGGGACCCACCTAATGAGGTTACTTTGATGTGGTAGATGCGCATACACAATTTGATCAAAATGCGCACTAAAAACCTGTGCATACAGAAAAGATAGCAGCAGTGCAATTCAAAATGTTCTATACATGTAATGTTTAAATGGGTTCAAGTGCCTGCTTGTTTCATATGAATGCATCTTTCAGGATACATATGAATGTATCTTTCAGGAAACATACAGTGCCTTGCGAAAGTATTCGGCCCCCTTGAACTTTTCAACCTTTTGCCACATTTCAGGTTTCAAACATAAAGATATAAAATTAAATTTTTTTTGTGAAGAATCAACAACAAGTGGGACCCTATTGTAAAGTGGAACTAAATTTATTGGATATTTAAAACTTTTGTAAAAAAAAAAAAAACTGAAAAGTGGGGCGTGCAATATTATTCGACCCCCTTAAGTTAATACTTTGTAGCGCCACCTTTTGCTGCGATTACAGCTGCAAGTCGCTTGGGGTTTTTTCTCTATCAGTTTTGCAGATCATGAGACTGAAATTCTTGCCCATTCTTCCTTGGTGCACAGCTGGAGGTCAGTGAGGTTGGATGGAGAGTGTTTGTGAACAGCTGGAGCTCAGTGAGGTTGGATGGAGAGCGTTTGTGAACAGCTGAAGCTCAGTGAGGTTGGATGGAGAGCGTTTGTGAACAGCTGGAGGTCAGTGAGGTTGGATGGAGAGCGTTTGTGAACAGCTGGAGCTCAGTGAGGTTGGATGGAGAGCGTTTGTGAACAGCTGGAGCTCAGTGAGGTTGGATGGAGAGCGTTTGTGAACAGCTAATAGTTGTCAAGCTTCTTTTCACAGATTCGTTTCGATTGGATTTCAGGTCTCTGGACTGTGACTTGGCCATTCTAACACCTGGAGATGTTTATTTGTGAACCTTCCATTGTAGATTTTGCTTTATGTTTGGGATCATTGTCTTGTTGGAAGATAAATCTCCGTCCCAGTCTCAGGTCTTTTGCAGACTCCAACAGGTTTTCTTCCAGAATGGTCCTGTATTTGACTCCATCCATCTTCCCATCAATTTTAACCATCTTCCCTGTCCCTGCTGAAGAAAAGCAGGACCAAACCATGATGCTGCCCCCACCATGTGTGACAGTGGGGATGGTGTGTTCAGGGTGATGAGCTGTGTTGCTTTTACACCAAACATATCGTTTTGCTTTGTGGCCAAAAAGTTGGATTTTGGTTTCATCTGAGCAGAGCCCCTTCTTCCACATGTTTGGTGTCTCCCAGGTGGCTTGTGGCAAACTTTAAATGAGACTTTATATGGATATCTTTGAGAAATGGCTGCTTCTTGCCACTCTTCCATAAAGGCCAGATTTGTGCAGTGTACGACTGATTGTTGTCCTATGGACAGACTCTCCCACCTCAGCTGTAGATCTCTGCAGTTCATCCACAGTGATCAGGGGCCTCTTTGCTGCATCTCTGATCAGTCTTCTCCTTGTTTGAGATGAAAGTGTAGAGGGACGGCCGGGTCTTGGTAGATTTGCAGTGGTCTGATACCCCTTCTATTTCAATATGATCGCTTGCACAGTGCTCCTTAAGATGGGAAATCTTTTTGTATCCAAATCCGGCTTTAAACTTCTCCACAACAGTATCACGGACCTGCCTGGTGTGTTCCTTGGTCTTCATGATGCTCTCTGTGCTTTAAACAGAACCCTGAGACTATCACAGAGCAGGTGCATTTATACGGAGACTTGATTACACACAGGTGGATTATATTTATCATCATCAGTCATTTAGGACAACATTGGATCATTCAGAGATCCTCACTGAACTTCTGGAGTGAGTTTGCTGCACTGAAAGTAAAGGGGCCGAATAATATTGCACGCCCCACTTTTCAGTTTTTTATTTTTTTACAAAAGTTTAAAATATCCAATAAATTTCGTTCCACTTCACAATTATGTCCCACTTGTTGTTGATTCTTCACAAACAAATTAAAATTTTATATCTTTATGTTTGAAGCCTGAAATGTGGCAAAAGGTTGAAAAGTTCAAGGGGGGCCCAATAAAGCTGTAAACCTGATGGGTGATGTCAGATTTTGGTAAAAAGCAGCATCTTATTTATTTTTAACAATCTAATGGTAAAAATGATAATCTGGCTTCATCCTGATCCGTAGTGCACCTGTATTGTAGAAGGTGCAAAGTACTAATTACTGAAGATTAGTAGAGTGACCATTCCCAGTCACCTTAACTCACTTGTAAGAAGGATAAACGTATGCTTAGTCTTACATTAGGGTAACCTGGTTATACTATAATTATCGGATTTTAGTCCAAGTTTGAACAGTCGACCTTTCTCTTACTAAGCCAGTCTTTTTATAATGTCAAAACTGATTAGCAGAAAATTGTTGTGAATATACGGAATATACGGTGTTATTAGAGGGGTTGTCCACTTTTGAATCCCTTTTATGTTAGCAGAGTCGATATACCCTGTGTCTCGCTGCTGGGACTCCCAGTGATAACATGTGATTAGCCCCTTGATGCACTACCATAGAGGAAATGAGGCAATGTTTGTAACCCATTGCAATCAGTGGACTGTCCATGTATTAAATGGATGTGTTGAGTCCAGGTTTGGACTAGCTCACAGGGGAATAGAGGGAATCCCTGGGGGCCCCTGAGCATGGCAGACTTGGAGGTTTTTTTTACTGCTTATGAATCCTCAGGAGAGGAAAAAAAGCAAGATTCAGAGTATAGGAGGCATGTACAGTCATTTACAGTAGCTGTAGGGTGGGCCCTTAAAATAATCTCCACCAGTGGGCCCAGAAACAACACAACTGGTGGACCCCTAGAATCCTCTCCACCTGTGGGCCATAGGCACCCCAGTCCGATACTGGTTGGGTCCTCCAGAGAGAAATAATTTTAGCAGTTGCTCTGGATTCCAGTCTAATTGATACTAACGAGGGACCCCACTTCATTGACTTAAAATGCCTCGATAAGGTAAATTAAAATGGGTTATTGCAAACATCCCTTTCAACATTGGTTTAGAAAGTCCAACGTATGTGAAGATAAAAGTAATATAAGAGCATAGTAAATACAACGACTGCAGTCACCTAAATCAATGAACCACTTGCTAACCATCAATTCACTATAAACGTCAAGGTGATCGTGCAGCTGCAGGGGCACCATCAGGGCAGCACTGGCAGTACTGGAGCTCTGATCACATTTTAAAAACTGGCCCATTGATATGGTTAAAGATAGGAACTGGTAATGGGCAAGGGCCAGACTCTTCAGTTATATGGAGCCCTCATATTAGTTATGGCAGCCTGACTCTCCAGAGAGAAGGTAGGGATGCTTTATAACTGTCCCTGCCTTCCCAATTACTATATACACATCACTCAATATAACTCAACCAGAAGCCTTCAGGTTTCCATGTTAGAGACTTTGTCTAATATTACAACACCTATTGGTTAATGCACTTTATGCAAAGATTACAAACTCACATTTTAGCACAGTTTTGGCACATTTCATAACCTTTATACCATATTGTGGTATAAAGCATGTTTGTACTTTTGACATAAATTGGCCCAGAAGAAACACTTCAGGAGGTATTCTCATCTTGAAAAATAGGATCCTGCAGCTTCAGGCTATGGCCGCAGAGAACAGAAAGCTGGCCAACTCCATCTGTTCCTTTTTATGGAAGTTCAGTTGAGTAAGTGTACTAAAGAGCTGCCGATGCGTAGCCGCCTCTTTGCGCTCCGTGGCTACAGCTTAAAGCTGCGGGAACCTATTTCTTTAGATGGGAATACCCCTTTAATGAGGACCAGTGACATCTCCTGACAGGTCTGTTTTAGTAAATCCTTGAGTTCCCTGTGAAATAACAATCCTGGAGCTTCTTCTCTTATATCACTGTGTTGTGCTGTTCCTCTGTTATTCCTCCTAGAAATGTATTACTGAATCTGTCAGATAGGCGTTACCACTTAAGTTTTCAGAGGGGCGTGTCCTGCATAAACTGACTATCAGCACTGATTGGACAATTTTGGACTTTGCAGGGACAGCCCTTCTTCTAGCAACAACCAACTGATAAATAATTAATTTTTAGGAGGAATAACAGGGGAATCAGGATTGTTACTTGGTGAAAGATTCTAGTATTTACTAAAATATACATGGGCAGAAGCCCTCTTTAAGGGTGTTTACATGGGTGTTTGCTCATTTGCCAACTACTCACAGGGCCCTTTATTGTTCCTACAAAGATTTGATCTATGAATGCTTATCCTATGTAAAAAATATCCAATAATAAGAAGCGTCATCTGTCAGGAGGTCATCTCTCTGCTCCTCACATAACCATCACCAAGACTTCTCTCATGCTTCCCTCATTTTCTGGAACTCACTGCCCCAACACCTCAGACTCTCCTCCACCTTCACCAGGTTCAAAAGCAACCTGATAACCCATTTCTTCAGGATTGCCTATAACAAACAATAACCCCGATGTCACTACACCTTCCACAAACATGTCCGCCCCTCACCTCCCGTCTCTTCCCTTATCCTTGTAGGTTGTAAGCCCTCGCAGGCAGGGCCCCCTCTCCCTCTGTTGTGCCAGTTGTAAGTCATTCATCGTTATCAGTGTACTTGTGTGACTTTTTTTATGTATGTAACCCCCTTGATTGTACAGCGCCCTGGAATCAATGGTGCTATAAAATAAATAATAATAATGTGCTGCTGATGAAAAATGCATTCTTATGGGCAAAAGGGTTTGAGCAAGAGTCTCTAGGAATGTAATTGATCTATGAAAATAAAAAATAAACGAGTGCCGACTGACTTGCTATGTCATTGATCAGTGCCCGTTAACAGTAGAAAATCTATGGGTGTAAAAGGACCCTCATGGTGTGCCTCTGTTCATGTTTTGTGAATACAGTTCTACATGTTCAAAATGACTTACAGTTTAGTTGATGTGAGACTGCCGCCATCTAGTGCACAATTCCCATATTACTACCCCATAGAAGGAGTCATGAGGGTCTTAAAGTATGTATTTATTCATTTAGATTTCCTTCGAAAACTGATGCTGCCAGCCTTTGAAGCCTAAACATATCTACACGTATAAAAAGCAAAGAAAAAAGAAGCATATTTTATACCATTACGGTAGGGAACTTATGATGTTTTCCAAAAAGAGACCTCAAACTATCTGGAAGGTAACGCTTTATTTTAATAACTCATGGCAATGTAATATACAAACTGGTTTTGTGTACAAAAAAACAGAAAACGACTTTCAGCATGTAGGGTCCAGTAATTGAAGACTTTTTCCAAATACTTTACTGTTTTGATTATATTTTGTTCAGGAGATAAATAATATTTTATCTTCCCTTAGAGCACACAAGTTTCACTGGTTACCAACCACCTGTCCCTAACTCTCTCACCTCTGTCACTTTTCTCACACAGGTCGGCATTGGAGAGAAGGAAGTGACATCACCAGAGGGTGGACTCAGAGGCGTAACTTGGGGCCCCAGTCCAAAATCTATAAAAGGGCCAAACCTAAAATTTGTCATTTATAATACTGGTATTTTTTATGCAGTAGAGGGGCCTTTGGGCCCCCTACAGCTCTGGGGCCCAGTAGCGACTGCTACCTCTGCACTCCCTATAGCTCATACTTGCCAACTTTTGAAAGGGGGAAATTGGGAGATTAGAAGGCTGATGCATGATCACACCCATCTTGTTGGTGCACCACGCCCCTTCGAAAAAGCCACACCTACTCCGCCTAACTGCATAAGGGCTCTGGAAGAAAGCCAGGTTGTTGCCCCCTCTAGCCAGGTAGATGCCCCCTCTAGCCAGGTAGTGCCCCGTATAGTCAGGTAGTAGCCCCCTTTATCCAGGTAGTGCCCCCTATAGTCAGGTAGTATCCCCCTGTATCCAGGTAGCGCCCCTTATAGCCAGGTAATAGCCCCCTTTATCTAGGTAGTACCCCTTATAGCCAGGTAGTAGCCCCCTTTATCCAGGTAGTGCCCCTTATAGACAGGTCGATGCCCCCTTGTAGCCAGGTAGTGCTCCTTATAGCCAGGTAGATGCCCCTTACAGCCAGGTAGATGCCCCCTTGTACCCAGGTAGTGTCCCTTATAGCCAGGTAGTGCCCCCTTGTAGCCATGAAGATGCCCCCTTGTAGCCAGTTAGTGCCCCTTACAGCCAGTCAGATGCCCCCTTGTAACCAGGTAGTGCTCCTTATAGCCAGGTAGATGCCCCCTTGAAGCCAGGAAGATGCCCCTTTGTAGCCAGATAGTGCCCTTTACAGCGAGGTAGATGCCCCCTTGTAGCCAGATAGTGCCCCTTACAGCCAGGTAGTGCCCTTTTGTAGCCAGGTAGATGCCCCTTTGTAGCCAGGTAGTGCCCCCTTGTAGCCAGGTAGATGCCCCCTTGTAACCAGGTAGTGCCCCTCAGAGCCAGGTCGTGCCACTATAGCTAATAAAAATAAAATAATAAAAGCCACTTACCTCATCAGGTTCCCTGTGTCCAGCTCCAGACATCACCTGGGCCGGCAGAGGCTGCCGACCGAGGAGACTCAGCGTCGCAGGGGATGTGAGTACATCTGTGCGTCACACCCCCTGTGATGATGAGCTGTATGTACAGCGCATACTGGGTACTGTACTTACAGGGGAGAAAGCAGCTGCTGACTGACTCTGTGCGGCTGCGCTTCTCCGGCGCCGCGGTCATTTAAAGAAACCCCACTGCCTGCTGGCGGTGGGAGGTTCGCTGACTCTTCCGGGTGGGAGGTGACCCCCATTAGTGGGAACCCTCTGCCCATATCGGGAGAGTTGGCATGTATGCTATAGCTACACCCCTGGGTGGACTGCCGGCAGCTAGAGACCAGAGAGTGGGACCTCGAAGGGCCCGATGACGGAACATGGTTTGACCGGCGCATTTTGACACAGATTTAGTACCTGAGACCCATCACAATTCAACTGTAAAACCATCCCCATAGACAGGAATAGAAAATCTGAGTTGTAGTCTACCGAGCTCAGATTTTCTGAAGCTGAATTTCAAAACCGTTGTTTTTAAAAAAAACTTGATACATGTTCAATAATTTGCGGTGTTATAATAGGAAAAAGGTGGGAAATTTACTATTGAAGTCAATGGAGAGGCTGAAAAACCACCAGAAAACTTGGTGCGCATCTTTCAGCACGGTTTAGGATATTGTTTTTCAATCTCTGTGCAGCTATATACATTGGGAATCTGAAAAACGTTGTTCATTTACCACCCCACAATGGGAGCGCTGTTTTCAACTTACCCATAGATCAGTAATGGCCTCTAGATATCAAGAAATCTGCTACAAGGTTTTATCTAGATGGTATAGGGTTCCAACTGTTCTCTACAAATGGTTCCCAGATATGTCCAGCAACCCTTTTTTAGGAAATTTTGGAACCCTTCCCACTAGATAAAACCTTTTTACAATTTCTTGATATAAAACTTGATTTTTGCCTTTAAATGCTCTACGGGTAATTTGAAAACCGCTCCCATTGTGGTGTGGTAAACGAACAACGTATTTCGGATTCCCATTGGGGGGGGCCTGAAAAACTTTTAGTAATTGTTCGAATGCCGTGAGGAGACGTTGAAGGTCAAGGGCACGTTTGAGTTTATTAAAGAAGTGTATCAGTTGAACATGTTGGAAAGGTGAGCTGTTCAGAAAGGGGCATCTTATCCAGAATGGCCTCAGCTGCCTTCAATTTCCCAATTGAAACTACATTGGTGGATCCGCAAGGGGGCTTTTTTTGTACTACCCAAAAACGAGTTGGAGCTAGAGCTTGGTGGAAAGTCTAGGTTGTCTATAATTACAAAGGGTGTATAAGTACAAAGGGTCCTTTGAGATCAATGAGCCTGTGTGTATCCATATGAGAGTGGATTGTGGCCAGTGTATGTCTTCTTGATAGGAAGAAGTCCAGGGGAAGGTGGCAGAACATGTAACAAAATCCCCCCAGCTTGACCCAAAATTTCCTGTCCATCTAATGCCAAAGACAAAAAAGTGCAAAGCAAGGGTTTAATAAAAATTTTACAGTCGGGAAAAACCTGTTCCCCGAGGGCCCCCTTAGGTCGGTGAGAGTTTTAAAGACATTCCCCCTGATTTTTTTCAAAACGAAAAGAAGAGATGGGAGTTTGGCCCTGAAAGAGGTAAGATAGACATTTTAAGGATATTTATCCTCCCAAACCAAGGGAACTCCTTTTTGCTCCAAAGGTCCAGATTTTTAACAGTGCGGTTTATCAGTGCAGTTTGGAAACTTGAGGAGATATGATCCCAAAAAAAATACCCTTGTTGGGGGCCTTAAAAATGAGAAATACCCAAAAGGTGTTGATCGCTTGAAGGGAGGTTCACATTGAGAGCTTCTGACTTGGACAGATTGATCTTAAAATTAGGCCAGGAACCAAAAAAGTTCAACTTGGTCATCAAAGATGTGGATTCGTAATGTAAAGTAGCAGATCATCTGCAAACGCAGAACATTTGTATTCCCTTGTCCCAATGGTGATCCCTTTAATGTCAGGATTTGACCTTATTGAAGCCATTAGATTTATTTATTTAAAAAGTAAAAAACAATGGGGACAGAGGGGAGCCCTTCGGTCCCATTTGAAATAGGGAAAAAGGGCTGGCCAGGGGGCTGGGGCCCTGGGGGTGTGCCCCTCATTTGTGTTTTTTTTTGCTGGGTGGTGGGCCCCCATGCAGGTTACCCCCATTTAGAGTAGGGACCCCCCCTTTTTTAGGTCGCCCTGAAATGGCAAGTGGGCAAATACTTTTGATCAAAAAAATATACTAAGAAAACCCTTTTGTTCTTTTTGTATAGTTTTGCTGAAAGCATGGTTTTAAAAAATGGGGGATGTGCGGTCCATGCCTCTCCCTTCCATGTTTGAAATAGAAAAGGTGTCAGATAGGGAGCCATTAATTTTAATACGTGCCGAATGAGCATTGTAGAGAGCAAACATTTTAGATAAGAAAGTGAGTCCAATTCCAATATGTTTAAGGGTTATTCAAGAAGCCCGAGACCTGTTGAAGGCCTTTTCTTGCTCCAAGATGGCCATGAGGGGAATGCCGTGTGATTTGGGGGGGATTGAATGTGTTTCCCAAATTTTTAGGGTATTACCCGGGCTTCCCGTCCAGGGCAAATCCCCCTTGGTTGGTGGATCAAAGTCTATAAAAGTGGGTTAAATCTATTTGCTATTAATTTGGAATATATTTTTAAATCCACATTAAGGAGGTAAATAGGATGATAACTTTTACATAGCTCTGGATCTTTCTCTGGTTTTGGAATCACTGTTACATGCACTAAAGTTCCATGTGTTTTTAAGGGAAATCCGGGGGGTATGGAATTAAAAGGGTTTAAACATCATAGTGGTAATGCTATCAGAAAAAGTTTTATAAACTTTATCTGAGTACCACCTGTCCGGCCCTGGGCTTTTCCCCCCTGGTAAATCTTTAATTATTAGTTTTAATTCTTGGATAGAAAAAGGTTCTTCAAGTGCTAATGAAACTGAGCTTGGGATTTTAGACCATAACAACTGGTGGGGAAATGATTCCTGAGGCTGGAGATGGCAAAGGGGTGGACGGTTGTAAAGCTGTGAATAAAAAGCATGAAATGACCTCGCAATATCCTGAGTACAATGGACAGTGGTACCTGAGGCACTTTTAATGGACAGAATATGGCATTTGGATGCCCACTGCTCTGGCCATACTTGAATCAACTGGCCCAGGCACCCTCATGGACCTGGACTGGGAGAAATTACCAAAGCACCATGAGGTGTAATGTTTGTTTTAAATAGCTGGAGCACAACTGACTGAAATGAGTTTCCTGAAAGCACACAATATGTACCTTTCAACAATGAAAATGGTGCAAGATCTGTGCCCTTTTTTTCTAGCGTATTGAGGCCCTTCATGTTGAATGAGGCTGTCCAGAGGTCTGCCATTGTAATGAATCAAGCCTATGCCCCAGGACCAATCAAAGCAACACTGAAGAATAGTCCATGTCACGGTGGAACAATGTCACCAGTAGAATGGCATGTGAAGTGGGTTGAAGGAAATTACTGATCAAGGCGGGTGATGCTGTAAACGTGGATCACACAGGTTCAGCTGGCAGGGCCGGACTTACAGTGGGTGTGGTGAGAGCAGGGTGGCGCCGTCATCTATTAACACGCAGGTTAAGCTAGCAGGGCCGGAGTTACAGTGGGTGCGGTGAGAGCCAGGCTGGTGTTCATCATCTATTAACACGCAGGTTCAGCTAGCAGGGCCTGAGTTACAGTGGGTATGGTGAGAGCCCAGGCTGGCGTCCGTCATCCATTAACGCGGCAAAAATTCCCTTATGACGCAGCAACGAAAACAATTGTGCTGAAGCAAAGTGCGGAAGCAGAAGTGTGAGCTAAGACTTCCAGCCTCAGTACACAGTCAAGACCTGGGTAGCGCTTGAGAAATATCTGCCTTTACGAGAGCGCTTGCCCCTCAGTATGAGTGCGGACGAATTGAGCTTCACTTGGAAATGCTGGTGGTTTTGACGCTCCTGTTTCACCCAGGTGCCCTTTTTCTTGGCATTATTTTTCTCGTTTTACTCAACGTGTTGGAGGAAATTGTCTCTGTTCTTGGGGTGGCGGATGTGCTCCATACACCATGTCCTCAGAATAACCTAACATCTGTTCAAGTCTTCCTGTCCCCCCCCTTTGTAAAATTTTCAGAGGAATATTTGTATCAGCTATTTTGTACAAGCTATTTTTTTAGTATTTTAAATTTCTAGAAAAACCATTTTAAATAGGATGGAACCCCACCACGTCTTTGTTTCTCTTTTTTTTAATTGTATTAAACGGGTTGTCTCACTACGGGGATTGTTAGCTATGTTAAAGATCTTGAAAAAACTAGTCATTTTGCAATATGTGTCCATTAAGTGTCCTACCTATTCCTTTTTTGACAGCAATCCCCCATAAATTTCAAAACATCATCCTTGAGCCACTGTTGACAATTGTGAAGAACAAATGTCTGTTAGAAAAACATTTTTTATAATAGGACCTGTAGTATGCTTTTTCACAGCAACATGCCTCAAAAAATTAAAAACATGACCCTTTGGCCACTCTTGACATTTGTGAAGAACAAATGTCAGTTAGAAACCACATTTTTTATAATAGGACCTGTAATATAGTTGTATTTCACAGCAACATGCCCCCAAAATGTCAAAACATGACCCTTTGGCCACTCTTGACAATTGTGAAGAACAAATGTCTGTTTAGAAAACCACATTTTTAAAAATAGGACCTGAGTATAGCTGAAATTTCACAGCAGCATAAACCCAAAAATTAAAAAATGAATTCTCAGCCACTGTTAAAAATTTGTGAGGGAGAAATGCCACTTAGAAGCCACTTTTTCTGTTCCAAAGGACCTTGATTATAGCGGTATCTCACAGCACCATGACCCCAAAACCATTGACCAGTGCGAAAAATTTTAAAGATGAAGTGAGTAAATGTATATGGTTTTCATGAAAAATTGTACATTTGGTGTCTTTTTTCAATCTCCTCACCGCCAAAAAACCCGCAAAATGAACCTTTTGGGAACTGAGAATAAAAAATTGCAGTAAGAAATGATCATTTAAAAAAAAAATTTCAAGAGGACCATTTCTGTTTGAAGAGGAATGTGAAGTAGACCAGCAACTAATTGGTGACCTCGGCCACAACATCATCAGAGATCCATGCCTGATTCATCTTGATGAAAGTCAAACGATCAACATTATCTGTGAAAAGCCGGATGCGTTTGTCTGTAATGACTCCTCCAGCTGTGCTGAAGGTCCGCTCAGATATGACGCTGGCTGCTGGGCAGGACAACACCTCTGTTCAGAAAGATATAAATTTAAAAAGGTACGGAAGAGTTTTTGACAGTCTCTTATTGAAAGACGGCAAATCACAGCTGTTCTTAAATCCCTCTAATTTCCAACAGAAAACTCGGATTAGAAACAGAATTGTTTCTATCGAACGCCTGTGGAATGTGGTCTGGTGGAAGAAAACCCTAAGACAAAATCCCAAAATGTTCTTCCTTCAGTCCCGGATTACAACTGCCCAGTAGGACTAGGAATTGATAGTTTTCAACAAACTATCCATACAAGTGCGCTATCTGCGCCAAACTGAGATTCAAAGAGTGCAATAAAACTATTCAAAAATTTACAAAGGTGAGAAATTGCGTTTTTTTGCAGCAATAACAAAAAGAGAACAGTTACTAGAAAATTGTTCTACCAAAATTGGCGTACAACGTGGCTATTTGAAAAAAACTGGGGCCGCACCACGTGCAATACAGCTATTTAAAAGTTATACAGATAACAAACGGTGGTTTTTGCACCAATGAAACACACCAACAGTAACTACAAAATTTCTGTATCCAAATTTAAGTACAAGGGGCGACATGTATGATTTTCACCGCGTCGGAGCGCACCTTTCCGTCAGTTTTCTGGCGAAATCTGTGCCTGATTTATGTCGGCGCCGGGGCGCGCTCATACATATCATGTAAAGTCCGCCGCGCCTCGTCAGTGTGTGGGGCGCAGTGCGGGACTTAGGCGCAGTGCGGGACTGTGCCTAAGATTCGCCGCCAGAGGTAGTGCGATCATACATGCGGTGTAAAGTCCGCCGTGCCTCGCCAGTGTGTGGGGCGCAGTGCAGGACTTAGGCGCAGTGCGGGACTGCGCCTAACATGTATTCCGATTCGAGACAGGCTGAAAAACAGCGAGAAATCATTAAAGGTGTCCGTGCGGAGTATGAATCAAAAAATCGCCTTTATAAAGGCGTCAAACATTCTCTGAAAAAGAGCTGAAACCTACTAAAAAAATACATAAATAAAATCACTTTCCAAAAATCTAGAACGGCGCAATATCAGGAATTAGGATATTGGAAATTGCCGGGAAATACAGTAATTCAAATTCTGAAAGCTATTCTCCTTGGTCGGCATAAACCGGCCAATCAGAATGGGAGCGACAGTGAACCATTAAAACCTATGGAGAACTATTGACCAATCAAAATCAAAGACGGGACAGTTCAAAATACAGTAAAAATACAGAAAAGAGCTGATTGGTTGAACTAGCGGGGGCTTGGCTATCTCTGCCAATCAGAGCACGAGCTACTTGTCCCATTGTAGTCTATGGAGAGATCGGCGTAATGCAATCTCGGCGCTCAGCGCCGTGCGGCATGGAGTATGAATAAAAAAATAATTTTTATTAAGTGTAAAATATTATCTGTAAAAGAACTGAAACCTTCTATAAAAATAAATCAGTCAAATCCCTAACAACGCGTTTGTCGCCGAGACTGGCGCTACATCGAGAATTGCAATATAGAGAATTGCCGGGAAATACAGTAATTCAAATTCTGTACGCTCTTCCATTGGTCGGCATAAACCAGCCAATCAGAATAGGAGAAGCCCGAAACACAAAGGCGAAACCCATTATAACCTATGGAGAAATATTGACCAATCATATTCAAAGGCGGGACAGTTCAAAATACAGTAAAAATGCAGAAAAGAGCTGATTGGTTGAGCTAGCGGGGGCTTGGCTATCCCGGCCAATCAGAGCGCGAGCTACTTTCTCATAGAGTTCTATGGGGAAAAGAAATGCAGAGCGAGCTCTGTTTGTGATTGGCTAACTTAAAAGAGGCGCAGTTATTTGGACCAATGGGAGAGCGAGCAACGCTTTTATGGGTTTTCTAATGCAATCTGGAATAAAACTGTACATGGCCGAAATCAAATGATAAGACTACAGAAGTTGTACCGATCTCTATATAAAATGAACAATAATATTGGGGTAAAGAAAAAAAAATATTCAATAAAATCATGTTTATTTCTTTATTTTCGTTGCACCCATACTATTGATCCTTGGCTAACGAAAATAAAGAAAACTGGGGAGCACCAAAGTGCAATACAGCTATTTAAAAGTTATACGGATAACAAAAGGTTGTTTTTGCACCAATTAAATACACCAACAGTTACTAGAAAATTTCTGTATCCAAATTCAAGTACAAGGCGGCTTTTTGAACAAAACTGGGGCGCCCCAAAGTGCAATATAGCTATTTAAAAGATATACCGATAACAAAAGGTGTTTTATTGCACCAATAAAATACACCAACAGTTACTACAAAATTTCTGTATCTAAATTTAAGTACAAGGTGGCTCTTTGAACAAAACTGGGGTGCACCAAAGTTTAATACAGCTATTTGAAAGTTATGCGGAAAACAAAAGTTGGTTTTTGCACCAATGAAATACACCAACAGTTACTACAAAATTTCTGTATCCAAATTTAAGTACAACGTGGCTTTTGAAAAAACTGGGGCCACCAAAGTTCAATACAGCTATTTAAAGTTATCAAAAAAAAGTTGGTTTTTTGCACCAATTAAATACACCAACAGTTACTACAAAATTTCTGTATCCAAATTTAAGTACAAGATGGCTCTTTGAACAAAACTGGGGTGAACCAAAGTGCAATACAGCTATTTAAAAGTTATACGGATAACAAAAGGTGGTTTTTGCACCAATGAAATACACCAACAGTTACTAGAAATTTTCTGTATCCAAATTTAAGTACAACGTGGCTATTTGAAAAAATCTGGGACGCACAAAATAAAAGGTACAATTTCACCTTAGGTGCGAGGTGTGCTGGCCAAGAAGTGGTAAAAAAAATGCCATTTCAATGCAGGTTCAAAGCAGAGTCTAGGCTGCACAATATACACCCTCCTTTCCAAAGCCTGTCTGTCTCCCCCCCCCCCCTCCCACCCCGCGGCTGTACAGCGCTAGATGCTTCTTTA
Source organism: Phyllomedusa bahiana (assembly GCA_025379985.1). Taxonomy (NCBI): domain Eukaryota; kingdom Metazoa; phylum Chordata; class Amphibia; order Anura; family Hylidae; genus Phyllomedusa; species Phyllomedusa bahiana. Next base: position 15,647 of record JAODAL010023893.1, on the reverse strand, counting down.
AAAGTCTGTGTCTAGCTAAATATGAACTGAAATTCTCTAATCTACCTATATTCTAGTGTTCACAGCTAAAAGCATAGTTATCTGTATGAATAAAGAGAAGAACTGTGTCTCTGAGCTGAGCTGTATTGAGAGACATACAGCACACGTCCTGCTCTAATGTTAGACACTGAAAGACTGATGCTGAACAGGAAACGCTGGTCTATGCAAAACAAGGTCATGTGATTTTTCCAGGCAACGACAACGATACACATCACAGTCATGACGTTGCACACCCAGCTCACCCTCCTCTATGCTCTAAGCTGATTTGCTGGCCGCCAAAATGACAGGAAGCGGCGAAAATGGCGCGATAGTAATAGATTATCTGTCAGATTGTCAGCTAAAATATTGCGTGATCGGAAATTTCCGATCAGCCTAAAAATCATGCCGATTTCAACTTTGTCGATTATAATCGCTCTTCCCTAATAATCAGTGCAGAACAACAAGTAAGGGCTTGTTCACATGGAGTTTTAACTCCATGTTACATCCGCTTTTTAGATCCATCTCTGGGACCGACAGGACGGACCTAGAGACGGATCTAAACCATTAGCAGTGAGATTATCAGTGCGGGCTATGAGGAAGACGCAGCGACGTTCACATGAGAGATCGCCGCTGCGTGTTCCCCTCCTGCCTGTCGGCTCCGTCTTTGAAAGAATTGCATGTCAATTCTTTCAAAGACGGAGCCGACAGGCAGGAGATGAACACGCAGTTCTCCAATGTCGATCTGGATGATCCAGAGGCGGCATGTGAGGTGATGTGGTCAGATGAGACTAAAATAGAATTTTTTGGCATCAACTCCACTCACTGTGATTGGAGTAAGAAGAAGGATGAGTACAACCCAAGAACACCATCCAAGCCGTGAAGAATGGGGGTGGAAACATTATATTTTGGGGGTGCTTTTCTGCAACGGAGACAGGAAAACTGTACCTAATTGAAGGTAGTATGGATGGGGCCATGTATTGCAAGATTTTGCACCTTCCCTCAGTAAGACCAATGAAGATGGGTCATGGCTGGGTCTCCAGCAGGACAATGACTCAAAACACACAGCAAGGGCAACAAAAGCATTTCAAGGTCCTTTTGAAAATCTTTGGAGGGAGCTGAAACTCAATGTAGCCCAGCGACAGCCCAAAAAACCTAAAAGATCTGCAGAAGATGTGGATGGAGGACTGGGCCAAAATCCTTGCTGTAGTGTATGCAAACTTTGTCAAGGGCTACAGAAAACTGACAGTTCTGTGAGAGTCAGAATTCTTGCTGGTTGGTTGGTTATAAAATACTTAATTTAATGCAATAAAATGTAAATTCATTTTTTATAAATTGTCCCGGATGCCCCTGCGACCCTAATCCCGGGTGTAGCCGGCGCGCGCGGCCCGCTCCCTAGGGCACGCGCGCCGGCAGTGTTAAATTTAAAGGGCCAGCGCACCGGTAATTGGCTATTGCTGGTCGCTGCCCCTATTTAAGCCTGCCTCTTCCTGGTTACCCTGCCGGATCTTTAGTGCCCATTGCCTATTGAGAAAGCATTCCTGAAGCCTTGTTCTGATTACCGTGTACCGTACCGTTTGCCTCCGTCCCTCGACCATGAACATGGCCGCCTGTCCGGACCTCCCTGCCTGTCCACGACCCCGAACCATAGCCGCCTGTCCTGACCTTCTGCCTGTCCCTGACTACGAGCCTGCCTTATGATTTTGTACCATGCTACACCTCGGCTGCCTCCGCAAGCAAGTCACGTCAGTGGAAGCGACCTGGTAGACCCCCGCCGCAGCAAGTCCATCCCGCTTTGCGGCGGGCTCTGGTGAAAACCGGGACCTACTTAGATCCCGCTCCCTGGCATGGTTTACGCCATCACTTGCGGGGGCCAAAAGAATCCACTACCCCCAAACCCGGGACAGTAAGACCCCGGCCCAAGGTCCTGCCAAGGTGCCTCTACCGGGGCACCCTTGACATCACCACCATCGGGCCCCAGCAATCGAAACATGTCCGCAGCAAGCGCCGCAGCTTAACCAGTTTCTTTGAGGCAGCAGCTCCGCCACTCAGCAGCGCAGTCGGCTGCGGTGGCCCCTCCCGTGGCAGCCGCTCCGGGATTGCCCCCTCCTAAATCCGGTTGTCCTGCCGCAAAAGTTTGAAAAGGCCCAAAGTCCTGAGGGGTTTCCCATTCCCCATTGCCCTCCAGGGAACTAGGTGGTCATTTCCCTGTCGGAAAGGTCCAAGGGGGGCCTTCGGGCAGTCCCTTGCGGGAAAAACCCCGGCCCGGGGTGACTCCACTCTGGGACCGAGGCGACCAGTCACAGCTGATTTTTTAAACATCCTACGGGAGTTTCACATGTTTTCAAAGAGCTTCCCGCGTTATGGCCAAAAAACCCCTTACTAAACCACAGAATAAACCCCCTCCGTGGTGATATTCCGTGCTTTCCGACACTAGCATGGGGAGTTTGGCTTGGAACGAAGCAGCATTGTCGCCACGTTCAAGAAGGGCCTCTCCAGCCAAAAAGGATGCCCTCCCCCCCCCGGGGACCCCCCCACTTCGTTAAGACCCTCACCCATCTGGAACCCCGGATTGATATCCCTTTGCGGAGAGACATGAGGAGCTCCGCCAAGAGCATGAACCGGGCCCAACACGTCTCTGTTCGTCTTGGCCGGGGGTTTTCTATGGCCTCCATGCCTCCTTCCCACCAGCCGTGGGAAAAGGGCCTGTAAGGGGATAGAGCCCACCGGACCCCGCAGGAATTTAAAACCCGAAACGGGGGGGAACCCTTTATGTCTCTACGGGGGCACCCCCCTAACATCTCCTCAGGGTTTTTAACCCAATTTTTTCCGCCGAAAACGTGGGGGAAAAACAACACCTGGGCCTTCAGGAGAGGCCCCCAAGGTTTTAGAAAACCCCCTTTTCCTTTTGCCCTTTTTCCCCCTGGTGGGGGAACGGGCCCCGGGAACCCCACTTTCAACCTCTCCTTCCGGGAATCTGGCGGCGGAAAAATTTCTTGGATGCTCCCCCTGAAGGAATTTGGATCAACCACTTTAAATTTCACTAATTAAAGTCCAATTGGGACATTTGGGTGAAAAATTTAAATTGTAATTTTGCTTTTTGGGCCAAAAAGGGGCCCGGGCTATTTCGGTTTTCCTAGATATAAAAAGGGGCACATGTTATAACCCCAAAACATGGCGCCCGGGCCAAAAATTTTTTTTTTTTTTTTTTGAAAAAAGGACAAATAGACTAAAGGAGACAACCCTCCCAACAGCGGGAACAAAAGGAGCAAAGACCAGAAAACAAACCATTTTCCCCCAAAACCCCTGCCAGGGGGAACGATTTGTGTCCAGAAATTAAAGGAAACCCGCTGCCTCCACAACCGTCTTCCCCCCCGAATGAAAAACCCCGGACAAACAGGACAAGCGGGCCCGAAAAAGGGGAAACCCACCTGCAGCCGGGCCCAAACCAAACCCCATCCAAAAGGGATCTGCCCCAAAGGGGGACGGGAAAAGGGCCGGGCCCCAATCATTTAAGGAAACCTCAGGGGAGGGTTTTTGGAAACCCAACGAGCTCAGAACTTTTGAAAGGGCCTCCCTACAAGTTTATTAGGTTAGGTTCACTACCCCAAAGGGGGTTTCCAACTACCCCTTTCCCTTTTTTTTCCCGGGGACTTGGAAAAGACTTGCTAACACAGTTTTTATCCATGTGAACCGGTTCCCCTGGGGAAGAAAGTTTTTTTTGTCAAAATGTGCCTTTGTGGGGGAAAGGGTTTTGAACATCAAAGTTTGTAACTACTGTGCTTTTCCCACGGCCCCTGCACCGGGCCACCACACAAAAAATTATTCCCGAAAGTGCTTAGGGTTTTAAAAAAAAAGGGGGTTTAAATCCCCCTTTCCGAAACCCACGGTTAGGAAAAAGTTACCAGGCACCCAAAGAGGATACACCCCGGGGGCGCGTTGTCCCCAAAACAGGGGCCCAAGAAAATGTATTTGAATATCTGTGTTTGGGGGATCGTTCACAATCTTTTTTCCAAAAAATTTTCAGAAAAAAAACCCTTTCTGTTGAGCCGGTTTTTGGAGTCGTGTTTTTTGGGCCGTGATTCGCTGAATTCGGTAAACCTCCCCTGGGAATTTCCTTACAATTTTCCCTGCGCCGGGCGGGAACACAAACTTATGGACAAAAGCTGGGGCGGGAGATCTTCCCCCTTCCCAATTTGGCGCCCCCCCAAACCCAAGCTCAAGGCGCCCCCACAATCCCCCCCCCAATTTTGGGGTTTTTAGCCCTTTAGGGCCTTTAAATTTTGGCAATCCCCCCCAAAATTTTGAGGGGAAAAACATGAAAAAACCCAAGGCCCCCCCTGGACAAAAGGGGTTTCGTAGCGCTGCTAAAAAATGAAACCCTTAGCCCCCGGAACTGGGGCAGAGATGGGCCCCGGGGGGCCAGGGAGGGGGAAAGTTATGCGGACAGAAAAATGGGGTTCCCCCGACCCCGAGGGGGACACGCTGGAGAAAATTTTTCTCGTTTTAAAAGGGGCCCAAGGGGGGTGTCCCCAAAGGGGTGCAATTGCAAAGTTACTTTTTTAAAAACCCGGCCACAAAGATGGACAAAACCCCTGCGTACTCTAATGCCCTACGGAAAAAATTAAAGGATAAGGGGGGTGAGACCCAGGGGGCAATGGGGGCTTTTCCAAAATTTAAAAAGCTGCTAAGGGGAACCATTTATTGTGGGTATTCATAAAAAAACCCCTTAGGGGAAAAAACGGGCAAGAGATGACCAAAATTTGCCCGGCCCCCCCTTCCCATTCTATATTGTTTACTTACCGCCGTAAAAAGGGAAGGGAACCCCATGGCCCGTATTTTGGAAAAGGCGGGTGAGTAGTCCCCAACCCAAGCAAGGACCAAATGACACAGAGTCTTTGACGGATGTGGCCCAAAAAGAAATTTGCGAACAGAATTTTTAGAGAACTTGGGCGGAAGTGCCCCAAATGAAGGAAAAACGGCTCCCAAAGCTCCGGAAACCCACGTTGGCTTCCCGCGGGAAAACCCCTTTTAAGAACAGCCCACAGGGGGGCCCTTTCCACAAAGGTCCATCTTTTGTGCGGGGTCTAGGGGACCCCCGGGTTGGGCTTGCCAACAGTATGGCCCCCAATTGCCAAGAGTGAAAGGGAATGAAAAGGGGGGACCCGGGGAAAAACACCGCCCCGTTGCAGTAGCGGGGCCCCCCCTGCAGCGGTGCAACCGAAACCAAGGCCCAGGGCGTGAGGAGAAAACGCTTTACGCCAGAAGTCCCTTTTTGGAAGCAAAGGCTAGAAGGCAAAAAGGGTCACTGCCTATTTGAAACGGGGGTCAAGTGTACCTTGATCCCCTTTGGGATTTTCTTTTAGAGACACTTCGGGCACATGATGGACCAGAAGATGGCATCGCCCATAAGGTTTACGGCACCCCCAACAAGGGGTATTTTGGGACGTAAAAGGGAATATTTTTTGGTTTGCAGGTCCACTTTTTTGGACAAAAACATTGGAAAAAAGAGGGAGTCGGGGGGGGGGGGGGGGGGGGGGGGGTTAATAAACCCATCCAAGGGGGGAGGGATGTTATCCGGGGCAGAACGTCCACCAAACCGACCCCCCACCCCCCTCAAATTCCAAAGGGGGGCCAAAGTTTTTGGGGCACGGGCCCCACCCCGCAGGCCCCCACTCAAAGGGCCCTACGACAGATGGGAAAGCTGCAGCCCTGGGGAAGATCCCCCCACCCCCGGCGCCCCATTGGGCACAAAAGGGCCCACCCAAAAGCCCCGATCAAGACCCCCGCCACGACCCCAAAAAAATTAAAATTTTTTTGGCCGGTTTGGAAAACCAGACGGAAGTTTGAAGGGGCTGGAAGCCCGGGTTAAACCCCGTCTCACAAGAAGAGTCCAAAACCCACCACGGGAGCTGGGGCCCCCTTCCACTGGGGGAAAGGGGTTTTTTACCCGGGGTTTGCCCCCAAAGTTCGGGACAGCGAGTTAAACCTTTCCCTGTTAATACCCTACAAAGCCCCGAAGCCCCTGTTCCGGGAGAAAAAAACCCCGCGAGAGGACATCAGGGAAAAAGGCCCAACAAAGGTCAGCCGGACCAATGCAGGGGGGTTTCCCAAAGGGGGCCCTCCGACGGCGGAAGGGAAAATTCCGATTTTTTTAATTTTGGCTCAAAAGGGAATTGACCGCAAGGACAATGCTCCGGGCCCAACCCCCGCTGCGGGAAGATACACTTTTGGGTTTCCGGGAGGCGTTCTCAAAAACGATAAGGGAACTTGGTTTGTTTTCCTACCACGACCCAAAGACCCCCAGGGGGAAACCCTGCCATCAAAAAAGGGTCCCAAAAAAACCCCCTAAAATGTACCAGAAGGGGAAAGACATGGGGGCCACGGGCTGGGAGAAACGATTTGATTCAAGAGGAGTCAAAGTCCCGGGGCCCCCCCCCTGGGGGTTTTTGGGTGCGAAAAAAAAAAGGGGGTCCCCAGGTTCTCGTAAACTACAGGAAGCAAAAAACCCAGACCTTTTCGGGACCCCACCCCCCCTTTCCCCCCATTGAAGAATCGCTTTTCCCGCTCAAGGCCATGCAAAGTTTTTTTTTCGACCCCCTACCGGGCCCAAAGGGATACGGGCGGGTACCCTCGAAAAAGGAAAGGGCAAAAACAGCTTTTCATTCTGCCTATGGGATTTTACAGTTAAAATCGGATGCCGTTTGGGGCTTTCCAACGCCCCGGGGGAAAATTCCGGGCGCGATGGGAACATTGCCCTGGGAAAAAAAAATTTTAAATTTTTGAGTCGGGCGTTCTACCAAAACATGAAGTTTTGTTGGGGGAATTCTTTTGATGACCATCCCCCAAAACGCGGCGGGTTCGGGAACAAACTACGAAACTATGGGCTTAAGATCAACCAAAAAGTCCCAAACTCTTCCAGAAAGCGAATAGAGTATTTGGGGTTTGGCATGTGGACTTCGGAAGGGGAAACACCCCGGCCCCCAGAAAAGGGGGAGGCAGTCCAAAAACTGGCCTCGGCCATGAACCCAAGGGAGAGGTGGGGGCATTCCGGGGCTGGCCGGGTATTACCAAAGGGTTTTAACCCCTTTTTTTGCTAAACTGAGGGGCCCCCTTAAATGAGCTACTTAGGGAAAAACGGCTGGGGTCCAAAAAAAACGCCCAATTGAGGGGGGACCTGGGCCCAAAGGCTTTTGAAGCGTGAAAGGGGCGCTGACCATTGGCTCCAATTTTGGCCTATCGCATTCGACCCCCCCCTTTCGCTGTTTTCGGACGGTATCTAAAATGGGTTTGGGGGCTTTTGCTGCCCCGGGCCCAAGGGGGGCGAAGAGAGTTATTGCCTTTTCCATTTCTTTTCCCTTGGGGGAGTCAAAAGGCGCAATCCTGACAATTATGGGCTCCTTTAAGTTGGAACTGTTGGCCCGGTGGGGGGCCATAAACGAAAGGGTTTCCCGCAAGAACCTACAGGCAGAAGTGACGGTCATGACCGACAACAACCCTTTGGGCCAATTTGGATAATGCTAACTTGGAGCCCCCGACAGGGGATGGGGGGCACGATCTCAAAGTATAAAATTCCCTTTAAAAAGTCCCGGGTCAGGAGAAAAAAAACGGAATGCCGATGCCCTCTCCCCGGTCCCAGTCGGGACTACCACCGCAGCATTGATGGGGGTTTAGGGGACCCAAAAATTTCCCGACTTTACCCTTTTTCCCTGCTTTCCAGGAAGGGCACCCCTTCAAGTGGGGGGGCGCCCGGGAACCCGGGAAGGTTTGGGGAAAGGCAATGGTTTGATTGGCAGAGGGTCCAGGAGGGTTTTGCCCAAAATTTACAAAAGTAAAGGGGGTTTTGGGTTCCGGTTTCTGCCCTGGCCCCAAACCAGAGGAGCGGGCCCAGCGACCCCTTTTGGGGGCAAAACTTTTGGGGGCAGGGGGATAAGCTAAATTTTTTCCCAGGGTCTTCTGTTGCGGACCATCTACTTACAATCAAGTTGGGCAGAAACCGACCCCCGATTTTTTAACCCCCATGTCTTTGGGGCCAGAGGCTGCTCGGGAACTCTAAAGGGGAGGCGCCCAAAATTTTGGGAGACAAAACCAAAATGGGCTTCAACGACGGGTTTAACCTGGCCCTACTTGTTAAGCATGGGTCGAACTTCCCCTCAATTGTCGAACCTGTGGGTTAAGTAAGAGAAACGGGAAAAAGCGGGCTCCCTTTCCCAAACCCCATCCGGACATCCCCGCCCCCTAACTCCTGATGATTGACAAAGTACAAAAAGGGTCCTCTACCTCGGGGCATCATACTTTTAAAATTGGTAAAGACGGGACCTTTTTCACAAAAAAAGCCGGGGCTGACCCATTTAGGGATCAACAAGCAGAGTCTGCTGCTAGGGGAACTTTTAAGCATTTTTAAACGGGTTTTTTGGGTCCCCCACAAGGAAACATTCCGCCCAAAGGGGGCTTTTTTCCAAGGGGCTAAAATGGCAAAACGTACCATTTTTTAGGGTTTGGGGCATTCCCAAAACTACTCCCCGAAACATCCGGGGGGAACGGAGCTTGTGAGCGGAAAAAAAAACCGCCCCCATATCCAATGCTGGGGATTTTAAAAGAGGACAGCCGAAAGGCTAGGGGGGCCTGAAAACCTCCCCCGATTTAAAGGGGAAGCCTATAAAAAAGGGGTTTCCAGTCCCAAACGGGTTATTTCCCCCACACAATTTTATTTTTCGGGGAGACCGGGTCGAGAGATAGGGGACCCTTTCACATCCCTTTTCCCCCGAATCACCCCCCGGCCCAAGTCCCAAAGGGGGCCGGGGCCAAGGAACCCCCCCGCCCCCGCCCTGGGGAAACGGTCAAAAAGGGTTTGTAGGGGAGGGGCTGAAACAAGTGGTGAAATCCTAACCCCAAGGCCTTGGAAAGGAGCCCAGTTTTTTGCCCCGGGTTTAAATCGGGTAAAGGGGGGGCTAAGGGGGGGCCATCTGGGAATTTGTGATGGGGGGGTTTGGGAGGCGGCCCATTTTGTGGTAAAGAAAAGGGGTTTAGCCCCCGCCACCCCAAACTACGATTTAGACCCGAAAGGAAAACGGGGGGGCCGATCACAAAATTTTGCACAGAAATTTTTTTTGGAGGGGGCTGTGATTTTGAAGGCCCAAAAACCAACCCCAAAGGTACCTACCCCCGCCCAGCACCCCCCTTATTGGGGAAGTGGGGCTGTCCCATTCCGGGCAACTGAAGTTCCAACGTCCAAACTTGCCCCCCGGGGGAGAGAGGGCAGCCAGCAACCCCTTTCCCCGGGGGATGTGCCTGAAACCCCTGATCCCTTACCCCCACGTAGGAAAACCCAATCCAACGCGGGGGGGTACCCCCCCAGCCTATGCGCAAGGCGATTTTTGTGTGGGGAGGGTTGTCGAGGCCCCCCAACTTCTAGGGGTTTTTAAATGTGGGATATTTGGAACAACCACAAAAAGTTCAAAATTTAAAAGCCCAAAAGTTTTACACTTGTAAAGTTTTTAAAATTGAAATTCGCATTTTTGGGCCACAAGAGGCCGCTTTTTTCTGGTTTCGGGAAAATGCAAAAAGGCCACATGTTATAACACCCACATGGTCCGGCCTTTTTAAAAAAAAGGACAAAGAGACTGGAGGAGCAAGCCAAGCAGCGGACACAGGAGCAAAGCCAAAAAACGATCCAGTTTCCCCCAGAACCCCCGGTTTGGGGAACTGAATTTGCCCCCAGTAACTTAAGAGCCTACTCCCTACCCCAACTCTTTCCCCAAAATAGAGCCCACAAAACATCCCAAGCTGCCCGGAGACAAAAAACCCCAAATCGCGGGCCAACCATCCCCCCATCCAAAAGGGATCGAAACCAAAGGACGGGGAATTGCCCGGGCCATCAGTAAGGGAACCCCCAGGGGATGCGTCCCCCGCCAACGAGCACAAAACTTTTTGGGAAAGGCCGCTACTAGTTTAGTTGGGTTGGGTTTCCCCAACGGGCCAAAGGGGGTTTTATCCAAATCCCTCCTGTTCAATTTGGGAAAAAGGAGCTTGCAAACACATGTTACCATGTGAACCGGGTTCCCCGTGGGGAAAGTTTTGTTACATGTCCCTTTTGGGAGGGAAATGGTAGAACATCAAAGTTGTAAGCTATTTGGCTAAAACCACGGGCCCCTGCAGCCGCCACCACACAAAATTACCCCGTATTGCTTACTATTAAAAGGTAAGGGTTATCGGCCTTTTTCCCAAACCCCTACGTTAGGTAAATTTTCCCAAAGCACCAAAGGGGGAAAACACTCCTGGGGCGAGTTGTCCACATTTCCCAGTTTTAATTATTTGTTTCGTTTTTTGGGGGGTTTCTGTTCATACTTTTTCCAGAAAAGTTCAGTAAAACAACCTGCTTTTGGGAACCGGGTTTTGGGAGTGTGCTTTGTCCGGGATTTTCGCTGTATTCTGGGAAACCTGCCCCGGTACTCGGTTACACTGCCCTGGGTTCACATAATCTCCCCCTGGTCTGTTCGGGGAAAAACCTTGGCCATTTCTGTCAGGGGGAATCCCCAGGGTCCCGTCCGCTACCGTAACTGGCCTCTGTTCCTTCAAAGGGGCGCACACATAAGGGGAAAACTTTAAAATTTTATGTGTTCCCCGGGCTCCTCGTCCATCCTTTGGGGGCCTCCGGGCTCAGCCCAGCCCGGGATTCAACGATAACGGGTAAGTCCTGCGTTGGGCCCAGAAGTCGGGCTCGCGTTTGGTGGCACCTCGCCCGGGGGACCCAATTTTCCCCGTAAGTCTAAGCCCCGGCGGGGCTTCGCCCGTACCAAGAGTAGCTGACGTTTCTCCGAGAAGCAAGCGGAGACCTTACCCCCTATACTGCCCTATTGACCTTCTGCCTGGAACATCTCCTCCACGGGGCTGGGTTTACCCTCTGTCTGTGCCTGAGAGTTTGGCTATTCCGCCTACATCAAGAAGAATCCCCAGAAGGGTTTATTCGTAAGTCCTCCTCTCCGGCTGGTGCCGGGTTCTTTTTTGTAACGAAGAAGGATAGATCCCTACGTCCATGTATCGATTACCGCGGTCTCAACAAGATCATCATAATGAATCGATACCCCTTGCCGTTGATTACCAAGTTTTTTGACCGGCTCCGTGGAGCCAAGATTTTCTCCAAACTGGACCTACGAGGGGCCTACAACCTTGTTCGGATTCGTGAAGGAAACGAATGGAAGAGGCCTTCAATACTCGAGATGGGCCCTTCGAGTACCTGGTCATGCCCTTCGGACTCTGAAATGCCCCTGCAGTCTTCCAGGAGTTTGTCAACTACATCTTCAGAGATCTCCTGTACACCTGTGTGGTCGTCTATCTGGATGACATCCTGATCTTTTCACCTGATCCAGAATCCCACCGGCCCATGTGCGACAAGTTCCCGGGCGTTTACGTGCTAACCGTCTTATGCCAAGCTTGAGAAGTGCCTCTTTCACAAGACAAGTCTCCCCTTTCTCGGCTACATTATTTCGGACCAGGGTCTGCAGATGGATCCCATGAAACTGTCTGCCGTATTACAGTGGCCACGAGCCGTAGGCCTCCGTGCCATACAGAGATTTCTGGGCTTCGCCAATTACTATAGGCAGTTCATACCACATTTTTTCTTCGCTGGTGTCACCTATAGTGGCATTAACCAAGAAGAATAGTAATCCCAAGCTGTGGCCACCAGGCAGAAGAAGCCTTTTCTAAATTGAAGTCTGCTTCGCTTCTGCACCTGTACCTCCCGGCCAGACACAGAGAAACAATTTTTTCTAAGGTCGACGCCTCCTCGGTGGGGCTGGGGCTGTGCTCACCCAACAAGGGACAGAGGCAAGACCCTCACATGCGGGTTTTTCTCTAAAATCTTTTCTGCCGCGGAGAGAAACTACTCCATTGGCGACCGGGAATTACTGGCCATCAAGCTGGCCCTGGAGGAATGGCGCTATCTTTTAGAATGTGCTCGTCCCTCGGTCAACATCTATACTGACCACAAGAGCCTCCTATATCTTCAAATAGCCCAACGTCTTAATCCGCACCAAGCCCGCTGTCTCTCTTCTTTTCCCGTTTCAATTTCTGATCCATTTCCGCCCAACGAGAAAAATGTCAAGGGCCGCCCCTCTCCCGTTTCCTCTGCCGGAATTTGGGGGCGAACCGCTCCACCACATCATTCCCCCAGAACGGCTGATCTCTGCTGTGCCCTTTGACCTTAAACAAATTCCCCCCAGCAAACTTCCCGTACACCCAGCTCTCCCGGAAAGAGGATACTTTTTTTTGGGGTCATTGCTCTCTTTTGGGGCTGGGCCCCCAGGGGGCAGAAATTTTGGCTCACTTATCCCCCCTTTTTTTTATTGGTGGCCTGGCCTGGCCCGAGATGTTCGAGAGTTCGTGGAATCTTGCATTTCCCTTGTCCCCGGTAAAAAAGGTTGGCCTGTCTCAACCCGGCAGGCCTGTTTTAGCACCCCTCCCGTTTTCCGCTGCCCCCTGGACCCACGTGGCTTTGGGACTTTATTACTGACCCTTCCCGCCTTCCTCTGGGAATACCATTATCTGGGGGGGTCAGGACCGGTTTCTCCCCAAAAAATCTCACTTTGTTCCTCTGCCAGGCCTTTCTCTCTGTCCCCCGCCTTGGCCCTTTAGTTTTTTTAAAATCTTTCCCAAATACATGGCTTTCCCAACAAAATTGTTTTGATCGGGGGGTCCAATTTGTTTCCTGGTTCTGGCCTCCCTTTTGGGCCAAAATCCAAGTGAAAATTGACTTCCTTTTGGGAATTTCCATCCTCATTTTAACGGGCAAGTGGAGAGGGTTAATCAGACTTTGGGTGCTATCTTCGGGCACTTTTCCCCACATCAGGATGATTGGGTTTAAACCCATACCTTTGGGCCCGAGTTTCCTACAACTCCCCTTTGATCAGAATCTGCCGGGGTGCCCCCCCCCCTTCTCATTGTTACGGACGAAAATCTGCCCCAGTCTTCCCATCCCGGGGGGCCCCCCGGAAGGGTTTCCCGCCGTGGAGAGTTTGGGCCCGGGAACCCAACAGCCGTCTGGAAACAACAGCCCGTTTTCTACTCCGGGCTTTCCCACGTACAAAAAATTTCAAGCTGACAAAAAGCGAAAAAACCTTCCCCCCTCTTTTTTTTTCCTTCCCCCCCCGGGGACCAGGGGTGGTTGTCGGCCCAAAATATATCCGCCTCAAAATCCCCGCAATAAGCTTGGTCCCCCCGGTTTTTGGGTCCATTCGAGGTGCTGAAGCGCATAAACCCAGTGGCCTACAAGCTCCGCCTTCCTCCCACTATGCGGGTCCCGAACTCCTTCCATGTCTCTCTTCTGAAGCCGGTCCTCCTACATCGTTTGTCTCGGAAAGTTGCTCCTGCAACTCCTGAGGCTCATGCCACCAATGTCTTTACTGTAAAGGAGATTCTGGATATGAAAACGGTCAGAGAGAAGCGCCTTTTTCTCATTGACTGGAAGGGTTTCGGGCCGAAGAAAGGTCATGGAAACCAGAAGACAATATTTTGGACCATAATGTTATCCGGAGATTCCTTCAGACCAGAAAGAGGGGAAGGCCAAAGGGGGGTACTGTCACGGATGCCCCTGCAACCCTCATCCCGGGTGTCGGGTCGGGTCGCGGGCGCGCTCATTCCCCTGCCTGTCCCCCTGTGTACTTACCCGGCCACGCTCATGCTACAGCCTCTGTCCTGTGGGGCGTGCGGCCCTGCTCCCTAGGGCGCGCGAGCGCCGGCAGTGTTGAATTTAAAGGGCCAGCGCACCGGTAATTGGCTATTGCCGGTCGCTGCCCATATTTAAGCCTGCCTCTTCCTGGTTACCCTGCCGGATCTTTTGTACCACGCTACACTTCGGCTGCCTCTGCAAGCAAGTCACGTCAGTGGAAGCGACCTGGTAGACTCCCACCGCAGCAAGTCCATCGCACTTTGCGGCGGACTTTGGTGAAAACCGGGACCTTCTTAGATTCTGCTCCCTGGCGTGGCTTACGCCATTGCTTGCGGTGGTCCAGAGGATCCACTACCTCCAACCATGACAGAAATCATACAATGTGATTTTCTGGATTTGTTTTTTAGATTCTGTCTCTCACAATTGAAGTGTACCTACAATAAAAATTACAGACCTTTCCATTCTTTGTAGGTGGGAAAACTTGAAAAATTGCCAGTGTATCAAATACTTATTTTCCCCACTGTATAAATTTCTGCAAATGATGGTTTTACTTGGTTAATAGGGCGCTTTCTCAGTGCGTGCTATTGACTTTACAAAACACAAGTACAGAAGGTAGAGCTCCAGTTAATGACCCTGATCTGGCACAGTTTAATGGTAAGCTAGCCTGTATAACATATCATTAACCTTCAAAAATTCATATCAAGTCTGATCCAAAGTATACTGCTATTTGTAACTAATAATGTCAAATCTGATAAGAAAATTGTTTTTATTGGGTCATGGAAATATTATCCACCTACAAAGAACAGCGTTGTAACATTTTGTACAGAACAAACAATTGATGAACATTTAAGCACAAATAAAAAATTTTATATTACATTTTTTAGGGGTTTACTTGGATTTTACCACGAAATGGGGATCGGTCACCATCTTGGTGGATAATGTCTCTTTTGTACTTTAATTCCTTAAAGGGGTTGTCTCACTACATTGATTCGTCTTACCTCAGTCCTGTTTTCTTGGTTTCACTTTGAATTCAGGGGCATGTTCTGGCTTCTACTAGGCTGCAGTAGAAGTCAGGTCTGTAGCTATAGCAACCAGTGCTGGCAGTCTATCAGGAGAGATTGAACAGGTCTGTAGCTATACGACCTGAGGAGCTGATGCGCCCATACAAGAGGGATATCTAGGAAATAGGTAGGACACTGTTAATGGACATATATTTCAAAGTGACTTGTTTTTGCAAGATCTTTAACATAAAAAGCAATCTTTGTAGTGAGACAACCCCTTCAAATACTACCCAAAGCACCTTAAGTAAAAACAGTTGATCCTATATTAATTACTTAGTGACATAGCTAATTTAAACTTTAAGGACCAGTAAAATTTTTTCGCCCTCCGTGGTCCTGGAAATAATAAACTTTTTTTTTTTTTTTCGTGCAGTTATAAAGCACCTTGTATTTTGTGGGATGAGTTGTAGTTCTTTAACCTCTTCCCACCACTTTTGTTTACATCAAATTTGTTTTCACCTCTCTGCCTTCCAAGAACCATAACTTTTTAGGTCTACATAGACGTTTAAGGGCTTGTTTTTTGCTGGATAAGATGTACTTCTCTGGAGGTTTCATCTTTATGGAGTTCACTCTGCGGTATAAATGATATATTATCTTTATTCTGCAGATCAGTATGATCAGTAAAACATTGATGTATTTATTCAGTAATGAGCTAGGGTTTCATCATATTTAGCAATTCACTACACAAGTTACTGACTTTTTATTTATTAGTTTTAATTTATGTTATTTTTATTTGGTTTTGTAGTGTGAATAAAAAGCACAATCATACATTTATATATTTCTTGGAACAGGTCAAAAAAATTACTTTTCTCAGATATTAATCTATCATATATTTGTAATAGAAATTCTTACAGCACCTATATACATGTATTGATTACAGCAAAAATTGAGTTAGTGGCTCAAAACCC
>JAODAL010023892.1:0-61741 GCA_025379985.1 Phyllomedusa bahiana | reverse complement strand
AGCATATTCCCCGGGGGTGGGCCTCCTTTGGCCGCATAAAACCCCTATAAAACTTCAAAAATTGTTAATTAATAGTGTGACTAAAGGTCTTGAGTTCTTATATGAATTCACCTGATCTTATTTCAATCGAGTATCTGTGGGATGTGGTGGACTCACAATTTATAGGACATAAAGCATCTGCTGTTAAGATCTCAGTAGCAGAGCACACGGGACACCTTCAGAGGTGTGGTGGAGTTTATGCTTTAAATGGCTCTTTACGTGACACGAGAGGGACCTACGCAATAGGTGGTTTCAATGTTATGGTTGATAGATGTAAATATATAGTGTAGACACGTCTATGAAACAGCACAAAAGGTGACTGTACACCCCAGGTAACCCACCTTGACTTGTACTCATCACCTCCAGATTTCGAAACCTGGAAATTAGAAAGGGCTGTACATGGTGAATACTGTCGAGAAGCGGGCATGAACCGTATATTAGTTTGGTGTCTTTTGGGTAAAATGTTTTACAGAACTCTCACACCATGAGCAGAAACATGAATAATGAACCTTTGTTACAATGGAGCTGCAGAGCTGTGAATTAGCTTTTGATTCGACAGCCAAAATCTACTTGCTGTTATTCTTCTCATGGCCAGAAGCTAAGCCCCGACTATGATTCCACTGGGCTTATGACTTTGACAAAGGGCGATTCTTTTTCCTTCTTTCAATAATATATAATCCGCCCAGGGCTATGGGGGCTGTTAAACATATTGCCCTGGAATATTTTTTGAGACCTCTAGAACCGATGGGCTCCTGGGAGACGTCATTAGCTCACATTTTTGTAACAATGGCTGGAGCTGTGAACATTTCCAGTTTCTGGAGATTTACAGACTTGACAAGCTTACCTAGTGTGTTCTTTCCATATCCACTGAAACTTTATAAAACTTGCAACACCTTCACCTGCTCTTGTTTTTTGACACTTAATGACTACAAAATTGAGCTCCCTTCCCTACAAAGTATCCTGCAAATGGCTTTGGTGTGTAGAGCATACATTGGAAGGCGATTTCCACCAGAAAATGTGCATAACACATCAAAGATGGTGAGAGCAGGAAGCTGGGACACAAAATCACATCAAGACCTTCACATTCTTGGTAGATAGGTTGACCGTCTCCAGATACAGAGTTTTTTTTGCCATGATATATGTAGTAAGGTCTTCTGATCATCAGAGAAGGTGACAAAATATGGCTTATACTTACATGATGGCCACTAAGCTTCTTAGTTCTTGCATCGGCTTGGAGTAGCCCAAAGGGCAGCAAAGGAAGCCCCCAGTGGGCCTCAGGTCAAGGCAGGCTTGGTGATGCTTTTCAGGAGGCATGTGCAGTCATGTACAGTAGCAATAGGGTGGACCTCAAGAATCAACTCCACTGATGGCCCCAAGAATCAACTTCACTAGTGGGCACTAAGAAACAACTCTACTGATGGCCCCATATACTCTTTATTTAACTGCCTCACATTTGCAGAGTGCTGCTGATACGTTTTTGTGTTCGCATTGTTTTCCGCCACATCAGTGTGCACCTACATTATTTGCTTTAAATTGTTTTGGATGTGCTGATTATTTTTTTTTCAACTCCACTGACGGTTGTTAAGAATAAATTCCACCGGTGGGCTCCAAAAATCAACTGCTTGGTGAGTCCCAAGAATCAACTCCACTGGTTGGCCCCAAGAATAAACTCCACTGGTTGGCCCCAAGAATCAGCTCCACTGGTGTGTTCAATCAACTCTACTGGTGGGTACCAAGAATCATTTCCATTGTTGGGCCCCTAGAATCAACTTTATTGGTGGGAATTAGGCACCCCAGTCTAACACTGTTCTCAGAAAATACACAAATTACAGGTAGTTCTACTTCATATGGTATCTGCAAGTAAATTATTTCAATAATGCCACACAATAATGTGTTTCTATATTAAAGGGGTCCAACAAATAAAAATCATTCCTCATTGGGGCCGGGGTGAGTACAAAATTAAAAAAAAATTATATTTACCTACAGGTCCCCCCCGCTACCGCTTCAGAGCTCCCTAGAATTTAGCTCTTTTGATTCGGGGGCTTGTCCCCACCCCAAGTAGAGGTTGGCCCCTTCCTTACAAGTATGAGCATCTCCTTGGGACTAGCACCCAAAAGTCAAAAAAGAGGGCCCCTGGGATTCCGAGAGGCAGTGCCTAAGCACAGGTAGGTAAGTACCTTTTTTATTTTTGTATCCTCCGGCCCCCGTGGGATTTAAATTTTTTTCGTTTGGACACCTGTTTAAGTAGAGGTAACAAAATCCCAACAAAAAAAAAAAAAAAAACATCATTTCCCTTTTTTTTTTTTCCTCCTCCCTTTTAGATGATTATTTTTGAGGCTTTGGGCCCCTAATGTAAACACTGAAGAAAGTTTTTTCCCAAATTTTTGTCCTGTAACAGGATGCATCATTATCCAGAAAAATGATGTTATCATCACCAAACCTGTTACTTATCTAAAGAAGAAGATAAGTGTCTACAGGGTCTGAGCGTCACATTCCACTGATTGCCGAGCTCATGTATCAGGAATGGAGAATAGGGGATCCTCTGGGTGGAACTGTTGTCACTGTTAAATTTCCTGCTGAACCAGAGTCCAAGAATCCCAAAACTTGAAAGTGGACATCAAATGGGGAGCTGGGCATGACCGACATGGTCAGAGGAGGAGAGGAAGCAACTTCACCAAGGATTGCCTCTTCCACGAAGCCTGGCACTGAAGTTTCCCAGGCAAAGAAGACAACTCTTCAGAGGGTGACTATGGCTGCTGCAATACAAGCAGATTCTGGCGTCGTCTGTGAGTGCATTCTTCTTCAGACAAATGGGTGCACTCGACTTGCATAGGCTTGTCACAAGACAAGACTGGTGGTTGCAGTGGAGGCGTCTGGTAGACTGGTGCCAGTCGAAGAAGCCTACAGGACCAGGATAATTCTTGTTGTTGGCAGAGCTTCTGTTGTCTCTCAGCTAAATGGATGTCAATTGTAGTCATTAGAAAGTTCTTCTTTAATTGTTCCAGCAAGACCTTCCCAGAAGGCCTCCGCACCTTGTTATTCTAGGCTAGCTCAGAAGACAATGTACGGAACTGCAGAGTCAACTTGACGCACGCGGAGCAGAGATGACGTGGCAGACGAAGGGCACCCAGGGTCTTTGAAGATGTTGCAGAAAATTCCAAGGAAGAGTTGCAAATTGAGCTTTGTCAGATTGCCTTACTACCGGAGTTGTGTGACCTAGGCCAGGGCCTTGCTGGACAGCACTATATTTACTATTTTGCCGTAGGCAAACTTAAACTCTATCAGTTCTCTATCTGTTAAACATTAAAACGTAACTTTTATTATATATAACTCTTAACCTCTATACACACTATTTAAAAACCTGATCTCTCACCTCATCATTTAACCCTTATTGCTTCTGAAAGAGGGACTAACTCCCTGTCTATTATCAAGTCTGGTGGAGCACCACCTATTAACAGGAGAGCCTTATATCTATAGCAAAGTACTAACTCCAGTAAGGGATCCCAAGCCTACCACCTGGGCAGTCGTCCCTAATCTCATAGACACAGAACAAATAAGGCCCCCTTGTGACACCATCTGCAGCAGGTGACACTTGTAGACAGAGGTGAGAAATCACAATTTAAAACGTCATATCTGACCTCCCTGACATGTTTCGCCAGCTAACCTGGCTTCATCAAGGCTTAGAGGTCCGATCTCGGACCTCGAAACCTTGATGAAGCCAGCAAGTTTCAAATTTCTTGCTTAATTATTTGTTCATTTATGTTTGATGTTTTATGAACCAAATGGTAGCCTCTCTTCTCTGCAGCAAAGCAGTGGCAACTTTTTGTTTGGAAGCTACTTCCCTTTGGTCTGTAAAAATACAATCCCCAGTATCCTCTGCAGTGTTTTGTTTATCTTTCTCCCTCCCAGCCACGGTTTTAAGCACTACTCCCTTCCTAGTTTTTCCCCTGTGGTGAAAGCCTTGGGAGGCAGAATCAAAAGGTTTGGCTTCAAAGGCTGTTGTGGAAAAAGGCAAACCCTCTATGGTCACTTCTAGAGATGGGCGAATTGATTCTAACGAAGTGGAATTCGGTTAGAATTTCAGGAAAACTTCGGTTCGGATCGACGTCGAAGTGTGGGGTACTTCGGGTGACGGAAGTGTGCTGT
Source organism: Phyllomedusa bahiana (assembly GCA_025379985.1). Taxonomy (NCBI): domain Eukaryota; kingdom Metazoa; phylum Chordata; class Amphibia; order Anura; family Hylidae; genus Phyllomedusa; species Phyllomedusa bahiana. Next base: position 57,556 of record JAODAL010023892.1, on the reverse strand, counting down.
TGAGTGATAAAAGGGCTGCGAGCCCATGGCGCTACCGGGGGCACAGCACTCTGGGAGGAAGAATGGCATAGCATTCATGACATGTGCAGAGGTGAAGCCAATCAGAGACCGGCGGGATTCTGTGACATCACCGCACTATATAAGTCCGGGCGCGACGCTGGGAGCTCATACTCCTCTCACTGTACTGATTAGGGAAGGTGCTGCTGCGGCTGATTGTGATAGCTCTCACTGAAGAACTGATTTTTATACAGCGATTTTTGGGGGGTGTCTCAGCTTGTCTCAGAGACTGCTTCTCTTAACGTTCTATTTCTGATTTTGTGGGGTATTGGATCTGAAATCCAGTGTGCGTCCAGTGCAGCTGCATATACATTTTAATGCTATCTGCTCACAGCACATTGAATATCCAAGGGGGATCTAAGCCTGTTGTTCCTGTTGTATCCATTTAAAGAAACAGCGTTTTTATAATACAAATACCACTTCCTTTTTGGCTGCTCAATTCTTTTGCGCAATTTACATCCAGGGGTTAATTAAGCGTTGTTCTGCTGCTGTGGTGACTCCAAGAAACCGTCTTTTTCACCGCCAAAAATTACAATTTTCCTGTAGCATAATTCACAAGCGAAGGTTAATTACAATTTTTTCTCTTGTTGTGTAGCGTAGAAAACACGCAATTGTAACACGCTACAAAGCGAGTAGTTTCTGGCTGCTCAATTATTCTGCGCAATTTACATCCAGGGGTTAATTAAGCATTGTTCTGCAGTTGTACTCAGTAAAAGAAACTTTGTTTTTCACCGCCACAGAAGAAATTCTGTAGCATAATTCATATCCGAAGGTTAATTAAGCCTGTTTGTGCTTTTATATTCAGTAAAATACACAGAGTTTTTGAACGGCACATACAAGTCAATTTCTCCTGCCCTTTTGTGGAGCGCAATTTATATCCAAGGGTTACCCAAGCTTCTTAGTGGGTTCATTTGGAGTCAAATACAGGGTGTGTATTTATCATATACAGATATCTTCATCAAACAGTGTCTGTACATTTTAGAACAAACAGTATGTCAGACAGAGAAGTGGCAGGCTCTTCACCTGCGAGTGGCACAAACATTCCTGGAGCAGGTCGCAGCACAGCAGGGGTTACTTGGTGAGGCCACAACTGCCGCTGTCATCTAGCGGCCGTGTATTGACTAGCAACACAATGGTTCTTGATTGGTTGACCAGGTCATCCACTTCCTCCCAGATGACATCTGACAACCCCCAGCCAAGAGTCCGATGGGAAAATTCAGACACAACCCTTAGTTTGGCATGGCCCGGGAGCGGGTCAGCGGCCCTCACCTGTCCTCAACCTCCCCTGTCCCATCCGGTTCCTCAGCCAGAGATCTACTATGTGGTCTGGGCTCAGCGCCACTATATAGCGAGGATGAACAATTTGAGGAGGGCAGTAGGCAGCTACTTGGCAGCGAAGGAATGGGGCCAATATCCCTTGCTTCATGCAGTAGGCGGCAAAGTATAGATGTTGAGAGTGGGCATGGGAGTCATGATGTGAGGGGTCAGCCTCTGCATACCAAGACCGGTGATGAGGACAGCAGTGACGATGAAACACAAGTAGATGATGATGTAGCCGACCGCACTTGGGAGCCGGGTGAGGCAAGGGCTTCATCATCGTCAGGAGAAGAGGGCATCAGCTTGCAAGTCAGGCAGCGGCGCAGCCAGCAAATGGGTCGTGTGGCCGTGAGTCAGCAGGATAGCAGCAGTGTGAGGTCGGGAGCCAAGCGGCCACGGTGTGAAAAACCCGCTTCGCAGGTCCAAGAAAGTAGCGGCACAGGGGCACAGCGAGGCAGCGGCGGCAGTAGTCACTCAGTGCGGAGCATTGGCGGTAAAATCCGATACTCGGCGGTGTGGCAGTTCTTTGCTAAGACACCGGAGGAGCCGAATATGGGTATATGTAGAATCTGTAAGCAGAAAGTGAAGCATGGCCAGGGAGCTAACGTTGGCACCACGGCCCTGCGTCAATACATGCAGCGTCACCATCCGGTGGCCTGGGAGAAACGTGCTCAGAGGGGTGGTCCAACCTGCCACCGCAGCAACAGCACAGCAGCAGCCCCCCAGGGGTACACATGCCATTGCAGCCAGTCAAGGCTCCACCACCTCTTGCAGAAGGGAGCTGTTCTCTTTGACATCATCTTCCGGTCCAGATCTCCTGCCCTCGCTACTCATGCGCCAGCAGTCGTTCAGTGAGGCGATTGCAAAGAGACAACAGTATGCGTCCAACCATCCAAGGTGCAGCAGCTGACCGTGCTCCTTCCAAGTTGTTGGTACTGCAGTCCCTCCCTCCAAACGTGTGGACTCTGCACCGTTCAGAGAACTAATGCTTGTGCCGAGCCGAAATGGAGAGTTCCAACCGTAATTTCTTTTCCCAAAAAAGGGCAGTCCCCAGCACTTCATAAATATGTAGAACAGAAGGTGGAGCCCCCCCTTAAGCTTATCGGTTTGTTCCAAGGTGCACGGCAGCCGGACTCTGGAGCTGTAACTACAGTCGGGGCCAGTACATGTCCTTTAACGCCCACTGGTGAATTTTCTTCCGCCCGGGCACACCAACAACTTGGACAGGAGACGCCGCTTTCTCCTCCACGTTGTCAAACTGCTGCTCCTGCAGAAAATGTCCCCTCCTCCCTCCCCACCAACCAACCATCTCAGCTTCCACAAGTACTGCTCCATCATACCACATGTTAGGGCACAGCGGTGTCACCGCAGTTCTACACCTGGCTTGCCTCGGCGAACGAAGTCACACAGGGGGGGAAAACTGCTCCGCGTCATGCAGCAAGAAATCGATGTGGGGCTTTCCTCTGCGCCAACGCAAAAATCGGAACCATGGTGACGGACAATGGGAGGAAATGGTGTCCGCGCTGCAGCGAGGAGTGTTTGTCAATGCGCCCTGCATGGAGAACGTGTTCATTCTGGTGTTGAAAAGGTTCCTGAAGTCTTCCACCGATCTTCAAAACATTCTGAAATGGCCAGGAAACTGTGCATGCACTTTATCCATTCGTACAAAGCCAGGAACACCCCCTCGAGTGCAGCGGCAAAAGGGCCTCCCCCAAAAACACTCTGATATGCGATGTTTCCACCCGTTGGAATTCCAGCCTGCACATGTTGGACCGACTGTATGAACAGAGAAAGGCCATTAATGATTTTTTTGATGATCCAGGCAACAGAAGTACTCCCCTGTGTAACTTTGATGTCAGCCATTGGCCCAGCTCATGCGTGACACCTGCCGTTTGTTGAGGCATTCGAGGAGGCCACGTTATTTGTCAGTCGCCAGGACTACGGGATAAATAACATCATTCCACTGCTTCCATGTCCTGGAACAGATGCTGAAAAACAGTCAGGGCAGGGGACGGAGACGTGGCGACTACATCTCGTGCCACATGAGTCCGTTGGGGACTGAAATAGGAGGAGGAGGAGGAGGACATTGGAGCAGAAGCATTGTTTTGTGAAAAAAGGGGATTTTCTACCCGGGTTGACAAGAGAGGAGGAGCGGGAGCAGCTGGGGGAAAGGTGGATGGAAAATAGGAAGACAGGCAGTTTACCCCAAGCACCGTGGCAGTATACATGGAAAATGGGGCAGGGAGTCCCTCAAAGTCCCTTGTGCAGATGACCCGCAGCATGCTTATTTGCCTGGCTAGTGACAGCCGAAATCAGCATACCGGCAGGGGGTTGACTTCTGTCTCTCCACCCTATGGACCCCTCGCTACCGGTCCAAAATGGGAGCCTTTTTCCCACTATTGAGAGGGAGGACAAACTCAAATACAAATAGGAAATCCCCGTAATCAGTTGACCGCTGCCTATGTGCGGAAATCGTCCCTCCTCTGACAGGTCTGACCCGGGGTGTTCCTCAGCGCTCCCCGTACTACTGCCGGGCTGCGGGGAAGGTGGGGGGTAGGAGCAGTACCAGCTCCATCAGCAGTAACCTAAGTCTGGAGCCACTGATGAGCAGCTTCCTTCACCCGCCTAGTGAGTAGGGCAGTCGCCAGCAGCAGCAGGACCTGGAGCAGACCCTGAACCAACAGGTGGTGGCCTACTTGGACAGCACTCTGCCACCCCAGTTAGAAGACCGCGGACTACTGGGCAGTCAAACGGATGTGTGACCGCAACTTGCCGAGTTTGCAGTGGAGAAGCTGTCCTCCCGGCCAGTAGTGGGCACAGAGCGGGTTTTTCCAGTGCGGCGGGGCCATCTTAAACCCAAGGAGAACCCGCTTTCCACGGTGAAAGGGTTGGAACGACGACCTTTGCCCAAGATAAAATCAGGCAGGATCGACAGGATTTCCACACACCAATGCCTTAGCGTCAGACTACATCAGCCATGACACCTCACCCAAACTGTGAGAAATGATCTGGGTTCAAACACCTGCCTCACCACTATTCTAGCCCCACCCGCCTGATGCCCCACATCTGCTGACAGTTTTTCCATCTGCCACCCAAACCCTCTTTACCAGGGACTGGTATTTCCCCCCACCTCCACACCTGTGATTGTGCCACTTCTGACCTCATGCTGCTGCTGTGGCTCGCTTACCTACCACGTGTCATTGGCCATGGTTGACCTCATGCTGCCCGCGTGGGTGCGCCGTACCTCCACACGTGTCATGGGGCCAACCCGTGGCCTACCGTTTTTGCCACCCCAGAATGTCATTGTGCCACGACACCTCACTGCTGTGGGCTGCGCCGGACCCCACACGTGTCATTGGGGCCCCCCTCTGGGCCTACCCTGTTTTTTGCCCCCCGAATGTCATTGTCAACTGCCTGAACCCATGCTGCTGCTTGGCTGCTGCCGTGACCTCCACACGTGTCATTGTTGCCACCCGTCTGACCCTCAAGCTGCTGCTGTGGCTGCCCCCGCCCGCGACCTCCACACTGTGTCATTGCCCACCCCTGTCCTACTCCTGTTTTTGCCACTCCAGAATTCTTGTGCCACTGCCTGACCTCATGCTGCTGCTGCCGTGACCTACACCTCGTCATGTGCCATTGTCTACCTCATCTGCTGCTGTGGCTGCGCGTGACCTACACACGTTCTTTTGCCACTCTGTACCTATTCATTTTTTGCCACCTCCAGAATGTCAAATTTTGCCATTGTCTGACCTCATGCTGCTGCTGTGGCTGCCGCCGTGACCTACACTCCAGTTTATTGTGCCACTCGTGGCCTATCCGTTTTTGCCACCTCCAAATGTCATTGTGCCACTGTCTACCCCATTCCTGGGCTAGCGCCGTCACCTCCCACAATCTTTCACTAATGTTGCCAACCTGAGCTCTCCAGCTTGTTTTTTTTCCAGCTTTATCGGCATGACTTTATCAGGCTACATTCCCGCTTCAGTTTTTTGGGCAGTTTTGCCCTCTTTAAATGACCAGGGAATTTTATAGGAAGCGATTCTAAAAAGCGGCGGCAGTCATGTGCGTGTCATACAAAACACAACATTGTATGAAGACCAAACCAAGCTCCCTCTGCATATTTAAGCATGGCACCAACGTTCTACAGCACCCTGCAGGCTCTGTGCACCTGGGAAAAAGATGTTTTTTTAACGTGATTCGTGCCGAAGTAATTCGGAACGAAGTTATTTTTTGCCGAGAAATTCGGTGAAGTGAACGAAATGAATTTCGGGAAATTTGCCCATCTCTAGTCACTTCATCTTCTGGGCTTGACACAGAGCTGTTTCCTATGTGTGGAGACACAAAACTACTGAGATTTTTGTCACCATACACCTGATGTAGAATTGCTAAAAGACTACAAAAATTTGATGAAGGTACATTAAAAAAGTGACTGACACTTGCAGAGGTTTTTTTTAAGAACATTTTTACACTAGGCAGCCCCTTTAGATGTTTCTTAAATCATCTTGAAATAATCATTCAAATTTATGAGTTATTTCTCAGTTATCTACAGAAGCATGGTATCTATCATTAGAGATTGACTAAAGGACTTCTCCAGGTAATCTTTTGTTTAAGTAGAAATTGTTTGTGCTCAATTATTGAAATGTACTGTATTTGCACCAAGTCCATTGCAAGCATTCATGGGGCCCATAAGAGAACTGTACTGATGCCTGGTCAGTTACAGCCACCCCTTAGGAGCTAGAGGTTTCAGGCTGCAACAATTCTGAATGATTGGAACAACGCTGGTGAACTCCAAGCAACATACAACCAAACATGAAAGTACAGTAGCAGTCACAAGAAATATCAATACAAAGTGATAATAGCAAAGTAACAATAAAAAGAAGAAAGACTCGCCACTAGATGATTCAGCAAGCAGACAGTGGACAGAATGTGACAGGTGTCCAGCTGGTGGAAATTCCACGTGTGTGTTCAATCCAGGAGCAACTGAGTAATAGTGATAACTGATCTGAACTAACTGTCTCTATATGTTCTGCTAACCTTCACTCCACAAATGTAACACCAGAACCTCTATGCCTAAAAACTGTCCCTAAAGCTATCCTTAAAAATGTCCCTAAGCTACAACTGACCCTAAGAGAGCAAGCAGTTTTAGAAGCCAGTGACTCATGACCAGAAGCCAGCACTAACTAGACAAACACTTGACTGATATTCTCAAGGACTACAAATTGTAGAATCTAGGTGTCATGTCAAGGGAGGTGCAATGCGCCCTAACTGGAACCCAGCCCACTGTCCCTGCCTGCTTGACGTGCTGCCCTAGGCGGCAGACGGCAACTGGGAGACAGTCCCTGCTCTGCCTAAGTGCTGGGGCCTTCAGGAAGTAGAATAGTAAGACAGTCCGGGTCAATATCAAATAAGGAACGACAAAGCCACAAATCAGAACCAGAGGGATAAACATAAACAAGCCAAGGTCAAGAGCCAAACGGGTGCGAGGTACAAAAACAGGAGACAAGCCGAAGTCAGGAGAACAGGCCGGGGTCAGGTATACGGATAAGCAAACACAATAACAAGAACAAGTAACAAGGTAGCCGGGAATATCACAGGCGCTGCACTCAGCCTTCAGGGAGTTTAAATGGGATTCCTGGATACCGCCCCTGTAGCTGATTGGAGCGGCCTCCAGGTCCTCCCATTGGCTGGTGCAACTCGCCCCCTGTCAGGAGTGGCTGGGCGTCTGTCACTCACAGAGCTGTCAGCAGCATGTGCATCAGGGTGGGGTTGCGAATCAGCTGCTGCAGCTGGTTGATCCCTGCAGCCTGAGCATAGCCTAGCCCTGACACTAGGCTAACAAAACTTAGATAAGAAACAACAAAATACTAGAACTTGATTCAACTGAACTATGAAATAGATTTCAAGAAACAATCATTTGAAAAGACAGGAAACCTTGCAGAATCCTTTTCAATCATGCTGTCAGACTCAAATAAGCTGTATGGAGAGTAGAAGTATGCTAACAAGCTCCAGGTGTGTGACCAGGTCAGCTGACATGCAATGATCCTGAGAAGTTTGCATGCAACCACTCCAATCAAGCACACACAACAGAAGACAGACATAACATGGAAACTTCTGCTGGCCCTATATGCAGGAGAAGACATAAATCACTGGAAAGTTTTGGCCATTCGTAACAATGATTTTTGAATATGTAAATATGTCACAGAAGGTTGCTTGTATATTCTATTCTATTACCCATCTTTCCCTTATTCCTATAGTCTCTTAATACTATATAAACCTTTTTTTTATAAGACCCTCACCTCTGGCATTTCTCTGGCTTTGGGGCCAACGTTACACATCACACCTACTTTCCTGCAGTTCTTCCCTCTATACCATGTCATACAATAACTCATCACTCTTAGAGCTCCCATAATCCACGTAGAAATATGAATGATGTAGATCCTCGCTATTGGCTCTGGACCCAGCATCTGATATTGATTATTATTTGTCTTGTTTTGCCATGAGAACATCTGAAAACACTTGTTGCACCTTTTGACAAACTGGAAGGCAAATCCCCGTTTACTATGAAGTATCACCATGGGAAATTTGTAAAGCTCTGTCTATTCATATTATTGGAAAGCCATCAATGATCACTTTGCAATTTCATAAACTGTACAAACAAGACACCAAGGCGTCTTCCCATCTTACTTACTTTATGTTCTTTCAATTTTTTATTGGATCAGAAGAACACTATTCATGTAATTACATTTTCCAGTGAATTATGTTGCAGGCCGAAGTCACCAGAGACACAAAGCCGAGCTCGATGTCCACTGATGAAGTGATGATTGTCTGTTTATTGACAAGTGATCTAGCACGCACAATGAGAGCTGGTAAGGGGAAACCTTTGGCATTCGCCAATGTACAGAAGCCATGATCTGCAGCCAGGAAAAAAAGTATACAAAAATAAACATGGTTATAATATAGCTGCAAGAGTGACGAACAAATATGATTTCATTTTGTGATGTGAGTCAACGTCTTCCAGAGAAGAATGGCTCTACAGCATTTTAAGACTACACAAAGTTTAGCCATATTGTGGTTACTTTGGGTTATACATCCACAGATTTACCACTATATAAATACGCAGTATAATATTGTATCAACGCTCCAAACAACAGCAAGCAAAACAGGTTCACTAGCAGTCACATGAAATAGAAATTCAGTGCATATCAATAAAAGGTCATTGCTAGATCATTCAGAAAAGGTACAGCAGGCGGATGATGACAGGTGTGCGGGTGGTGGAGATTAAAATGGATGTACAATCCAGAAACAAAGAGTAATGGCCATTACTTTCCCTAACTAACTGTCCCTAATTCTTTCCCTAAAGCTCGCCCTATGACGTCTCCTAACACTGAAAATATTATCCCTAAAGATGATCCTAAAACCTTTCCCTCAAATATGTCCATAAACTACAACTCACACTAGTACAGGAAGCAGCTTTAAGAACCGGCAACTCCTGGGTAGGGCCCAGAAGAAACTAGACAAGCATCAAATATATTATTAGCAAAACTGCAAACTTGGCCAAACAAAATTAAGATAAGAAACAGCAATACTTCAGCCTGACACAAATGCAGTAGAAAGATTTCAAGAAACTACAACCTGACACATTAGAATTATCTTCTATATTCTGCCTAGAATGCCAGATTCCCCAGAGACAAAAAGAAATTGCTAATCCCCGGGGTGTGTGGTCAAGAAATGTTTACAAGCAAGGATCCTATTTTTTTGCCATGCAACCACTCCCAAACAAATCTAAAACAAGAAGAAAGATATAAAAAACAAGACCCCGCTGTTTCATTCAGTAGGAGATGTAAAAATGACAGGAGAGTTTTTTTTGCCATTGTAAAAAATTTATAGTGTTTTTTTTATTCGGGGGGCCAAATATGCCCAAAAAAAGTTGTCTCTTTTAAAAAAGGGGTTGCAAAGCTTAATAATTTCTTAATAGGGGTATACCTTAGCACCTGAAAGAAGGCCCCTTAGGGTCACCAATTGGTAAAAGGGTTAACCGTTTCATCAAGCCTTTCAGGAAATTTGCTTTTTTTGCATGTTGAAGTTTTTGGGTTAAAACCCCTTAAGACGAACGCCGGGAAAAGAGTTAATGGCCAGAAGACCCTTTTTAGTTTTTGCCTCTTTTGGCTTTTCAACAGTTGTAACTTTTTTTTTTTTTCAATGATTCAATTTTTAGAGGGTTTGTTTTATTCGAGACAAGTTGTACTTTATGGGGGAATCGTTTAAGTTCACTTATAAATAATAGCAGAATGTTTTTAAATTTTTTTTTTTACATTTTTTATTGTTTTGTTTTTTTAAATTTTTTTACACCATTCACATTTCATACTTAATAACTTGTTAGTTAATTTCTACGGGTTTAAATTAAAGGGGTTGGGTTGTGGGACCCCTTATTATGGTTTTTTTTTTGTGTGTGTAATGTATGCACAATTTTTTTTTTTAAAAATTTTTTATTTTATTTGATTATTTTTTTTTGAATTCTTTTTTTTTCACATTTTTTTTTTTTTTTTTAAATTTTTTTTTTAAATCCCATGATGGGAGAATGTGTTACTTTTTTTTTTTTTTTTTTTTTTACATTTGGGTTTAATGAAATTAGCATATCCCACTAAACCGGCCACTTTTTTAAAGGTAAAACCCTGCAAAGTAAGGGGTTGGACCCCTTTTAAACCTTCAGAACTCCCCTCAATTTTTTCGTGGCATAGATTCAACAATTTTGTTTGCAAACATGCTCAATTGGTCCCAAGGGGCCCCAAAGAGTGCCAAGAAAAATTTTCCCCACACCAGGGAAACCCCCCCCCCCAAGCACCACCCTTTAAACCCCGTTGATAAAAGGGCCCAGGATGGATCCTTTTTTTTCTTTTTTTGTTGACCCCAAAAATTTGACCCTACCATCCGAATGTCGAAAATAAAAAATTTGGGGAGACTCTCAGACCAGGCAACTTTTTTTCCAATCTACTACGCCAATTTCGATACTTTGGGGCAAATTGGAGCCTCGTTTCCTGTTTACTTAGCTAAAAGGGGAGGGGCCCCCCGGGGGGGTTTCCTTCTGTGCTGTAGCCCTTCTGCCTCAAAGTTGGCCGTACTTTGCCCTTCCCGAAAATGCTCTTCTGCCTACCTTGGTTTAACGGGGGGGCTATTTGAGCATGTTTTCCTTTCTATCAGCTCGAACCAGTTTTGCCCATTTTTCTTTTGACCTCTGGCTCACAAAGGGATTTTCCCCCCCACAGGGGCTGCCGCTCACTTTAAGTTTTTTTCTTTTTTTGGACCATTCTCTGTAAAAACCCCAAAAAGAAGGTTTTTGCGTGAAAATCCCAGGAAAATTTAAAAAGTTTTTTGAAATACCAGAAACCCGCCCTTCGGGCCCCAACCCAAACCCTGCCACGTTCAAAGGCACCAAATCACCTTTCTTCCCCAAAACTGATGCTCGGTTTTTTAAATGCAGGAGATTTTCTTGAACCCTGTCTACATGCCTAAATCACTGGGGTTGCCCCCCAAGTGATTGGGTGATTAGAATTAAGTGTTAACGACAGTTTTGGGCGGTTGGGACCTAAAAAGTGGCCGGGGAGTGTTTCAAATATGCTAAAAACATTTATTTTCGAGTCAGTCTGGGCACAGGGGAGTTATCAAGGGGAGCACACAGTCTCTCCTGATCGCTGGCTTTTTACACAGGGCCCGCCCTGGGGGTTTCCTAGGTCCCCCGGGGGTGCTGTGGGAGCCGTTTCCAAGGTCTTTGTCGGGGTCACCCGGGTTTCCCTAAACCCGACAAAAGGGAGGGGAAAACCCTTTTTATTTTTGCAAAAGTGGCGATTTTGGGCAATCAGGGGGGTTTTTTAAAACACCAGGGAGTGGAGGTTTTTCCCCCGCTCCCCGGTTTTTGAGGCCTGGGCCCGGGATCAGGGCTGTGTGGGAAAAGGGCCCCCATCCCCAGAGCTTTCTGGGGCGGGGTGGGCACCCCCAAAAATCCAAAGTCTGCAGCGACGCCAAAAAACAAAAGGGGTTTTGTTAAGGATTTAAAAATTTGTGAGGGGCCCAAAGGGGACCTTTAAAAAACAGTGGAATAATTACTAAACTCTTTGTGCAGTTTTTCAGGTTTTTATATTTTTTATTTTGGGGTGCAAAAAAAAAACAGGGGAGGGAAAAGTTAATAAAAATTTCTGAAAGGGCTTAAAATTTAAAAAATCATAAGGTAGTCTAAGTTTACTACAATTTTGAGTAAAAAAAGCTTACAGGTTTATTTGTTACATGTAGGCTAGGAGATATTTCTGTCAATTTCTCCCCAAGCATCTGTATTTTTACAGTAGTTCTGTTTCCAACTAAAATTTATGGGCATCCTTTTTAGATCTAAAGAAAGCCGGGGGGTTGTATGAATAACAGGGGGGCAGGGGGAAAAAAAACATTGGCCCCCTGGACATGTTGGGCTTCTTGACATGGTGGACCTCTGGTCAGGGTGGATGCCTAGACATGACAGGTCTGAGGCTGATTTTCAGAGACAACGGCAGAGAAAAGAAGCATAGATAAAGCAACAGTGTGCAAATATGTGCAGTCAAGTATAGTAATTGTAGGGTGGGCCCCAAGAATCAACTCCAGTGGTGAGCCCCAAAAATCAACTCCATTATTGAGCCCCAAGAATCACCGGTGGACTCAGGCACCCTAGTCCAACACTGTGACATCTCATATTTTAGATACTTGTCTTGTTTTGGTGTAAATTCCTCAAGTCTACAATTCTCTTGCAGACTGCAGCAGGATTTCCACCTGGATTTCCTAGCATTTTGCCGCTTTTTTTCCTCTTTACTATCTGTGTGATGTTAGATACTTTTGTGTAAAAAAACATCATATTTTACAAGTAATACCTCTGTTGGTTAATCAGTATAGAGTCCCCTTCATAAGGCATGTTTAGAGGTGAATGACCAAGATGAGAGCATGTGGTGCGATACATCTTTGAAAGATTTTTTTGTTATGAATAAAAAGGCTTATTCTGCAAAGACAATAGACTGAAAAATATTCCCAGCTTTATCTCTTGCCTCATACAGTCACCGAACTAATATCAATGTCAATCAATGAGCACCTGGGAGTCTCCATTTCCATCACTACCCAATCCAAAATGGCAGAAGTGTGCATGGCTTCCCTTTACCCATGGTGAGGATTCGATTTGGTGCCACTCCCATCAGAACCTAAAGGGGTGCGCCATTATTTTGAATAGTTGGTCAGTAGTGTTGTGCGATTTATTCGAGAAAAGTAAAAATCGAGTTGATTTTTACATTTTTCTCGATCTCCATCTGATCCGATTTTTTCCCCTCAAAATCGGTTAAAAAAATCGAGATAGAGAATTAAGATCGAGCTATTTTCGCTGCTTCCTGTACTTTTGGCGGCCAGCCAGTCAGTGTAGAGCACAGAGGGGGGTCAGAAACTTCACCGCTGAGGGGGTAGGGACATCATTGGCTGCTAAAATCACATGACCCTGTTTTATGTATGTCACTGCATTTCCTTGGGAATGCCATTATGATTAGAGACTGTGAATTGAACACATTGCTCTCTCTTGTTTCAAATCAGGCAGACACACCATTTCCCAGCAATTTCTCAAAGAAAAAGCTGCTAGAGAGATTAGTTAAGGTTGGGGTATTCTACAGGTTATTACGGTCGTGTGGACACCTATTATGTGTAGGTTTTTTTGTGTGTGTAATGTATGCACAATTATTTTTATTAAATATTTATTTTTATTTGATTATTTATTTTTGTATTCTTTTTTTTCACATTTTATGTTTTTTTCCATTTTTAAAAATCCCATGAAGGCAGAACTGTGTTACTTTTTTTTTTTTTTTTTACACTTGGTAATGTATTAGCATATACATATATGCTAATACATTATAATCTGTGTCAGTCTGACACAGGCAGTGATCAGGGCAGCACACAGTCTTTCCTGATCACTGGCTTCTTACACAGACAGCCCTGGTGGCTGTCTAGGATTAGGGAATCCTAGACAGTAGTAGTTAGGGATTTTTATATTGCTGCATACTGCATCTTTGCATTGCCCAAAAGTTCCTTGCTGCAGTTTTGTGGGGACAGCTGGTGCACAAGACACTGTTAGGAAATCACTCAAAAGAAAACGCTGTGATCTTGCAGAAAATGTAATTCCGTGCCCAAAATTTATTTGCTGCAGTTTTATGGAGACAGTCAGTGTACAAGACACTGTTAGGAAATCTGCTCTAAAAAGAAATCACTGTGATATACTGGTTTCTTGCAAAAAATTTCATTCCATGCCCAAAATTTCCTTGCTGCAGTTTTGTGGGGACAGCTGGTGTACAAGACACCGTTATTCCATAAGACCCCATTTCACAGATATTCCATAGAAAAAATTCTGTTTCTAATCCTAGTTGCCTGTTGCAAAGTATAAGGTTTCAAGAACACTGTTAATTTTGTGTCAGGGTTCTTCCATAAGACCATATTTCATAGATATTCCAGAGAAAAAATTCTGTTTCTAATAATAGTTGCCTGTTGCAAAGTATAGGTATTCAAGAACACTGTTGATTTGGTGTCAGGGTTCTTCCATAAGACCACATTTCATAGATATTCCATAGAAAAAATTCTGTTTCTATTCCTATTTCCCAGTTGAAAATTGTAGGAATTTAAGAACACTTGTGATTTGCTGTCTTTGCAGTACAGTTCTTCAGTAACAGACTGTGAACAAATCTTGACCTTTTTAACACTTATATTTTGAAAATGGAGCGAAATAGAAGTGGTAGGCGAGTGAGGAGGGTCTTAGGACGTGGAACTAGAGGTACGAGACAAGGTGCTCCTTCCAGTGCTGCACACAACACACAAGCCAGCACATCGTCAGTTGCAGGACCGTCAGGCCTGTCATTGCCTTGCTGGTTCCTTGTGAATCTCAGTACTGAAGAGTGTTTCCAATCTGTTATTCAGTGGTTAGCACAACCTGAATCAAGCAGTTTTACCTCCTCGTCCTCTCAGTCACGGTCACAAATGTTGTCATCATCATCATCGTCATCATCAGTCCAAACTGAAGCAAACACAGCCCAAATGTCAAGCAATGTACAGACCACTCAATATAATCCATATTCTGAAGATCTCTTTGAAGACACAATGCGTTTTGGGTCATAAACCATTTCAAAAGATCAAGAGGCCAAAGAGAATGATTTTGTCTGCTCTGACGCCCAATCGCTGATGGCCTCAGCGGGGAAGGAGAAAGCGGGTCAGTCGGCACAAATCCTGAGCGGTCAGCAATGCCTCGCAGTGCCTATGGCTTCTAGCCTGCAGCTTGAGGATGTAGACTATCGGGACGAGGAAGTCACCTGTGCTGATGATGTTGATGATGATATTGCAGATTCAATGTGATCTTTTCAGCAACAGTTGCTTACGAGCGCCTCATCAGTGGAGGAGTAGGATGATGTGGTAGTGTCAGGGCGTGTCTAGCCTCAGAAAGGGAATGGGCGGTAGCACAAGTCCGCTGACATTAATCTGCAAGCCATGGTCAGTAGTGGCAGCAGGAACACCGCTACTAGGTTTTCACCGTCAAAGAAGTCCAGGACCTGTGAACCCTGGGCCTTTTTCAATCAAGCCTCAGTTTTGCCGGCCAACGTCATATGCTGGATATGTCGTCAACATGTCAGTAGAAGAAAGAATCTAAAGAGTTTAACCACGAACATGAAAAGGCACATGCATCTAAAGCATGAATTGATGTGGAGGAATCACTTGGAGAATAACGGCCACACAGGTCATGGGCTTCCAACCACTGTGACATCCTCTGTCTCCTCCTCCTCCGCCACATCCAAGATCAAGAGGTCCTCTGCTGCCGGAGCAGCATGAGCAAGCACCATCCCCAGTTCCAGACATTCTCACCGCTACCACCAGAGACACAACCTACCCCTTTTCCTTCCACCAGTTTGACCTGCATGCCGTGCAGCAGCCAGTATGGTAGCCAGCCTTCTGTGTACCAGGTGTGGGAGCATAAGAAACGCTTTCACCCCAACCATCCGAAAGCCAAAAGCCTGAATATTGGCATTGCCAGGCTTTTGGCCTTGGAAATGTTGCCTTTCCGCCTAGTAGACACAGATGGGTTCCACCAAGTCATGGCCCTGGCATGCCCCCAATACCAAATGCTGAGCAGGTATTTCTTTGCCAGAAAAGTTGTCCCTGCCCTGGCCAGTCACATGGCAGAAAAAATCTCCAGCGCATTGGCTGCATCTGTGTCCACCAAAGTCCATCTCACTACAGACACATGGACTAGTAAGCACGGTCAAGGGCATTACATCTCACTGACTGCTCACTGGGTAAGTTAAGCGGATGACAGTGTCTATGTTGATGATGGTGGGTCTCGGGCTTGGCGGAGATTCTTCCACACTGCTACGATGGTGCAGGTTCCAGATCCCCAACCTACACGGGTAGCGTCACATGCCAAGAGTTAAAAAGTCATTCTGAAATTAATGTGTCTTGGAGGCCGTCAACACACAGGTCAAGAGTTGTGTAAGGCTCTGCGCAATGACACCGACCAGTTGGTGGGTGCTAAGAACCTGGCGCCAGGCAAGGTGGTGTGCGACAACGGGAAAAATCTCCTTGCTGCCCTTAAGATCAGTAAACTATTCGCACATCCCTTGCCTGGCACACGCCATGAACCTGGTTGTGCGGAAATTTCTCAAGCACTACCTGGGTCTTGACTTTTGCTGAGGAAGGCTTGAGGTCTTAGATCACACTTACTACGCTCACACCCTGCTTCGGCACGACTGGCAGCGTTGAAGCGTCACCTGGGCCTGCCTGTCAACCGTCTCATTGTTGACATGGCAAAACGCTGGAATTCCGCCCACATGCTCCAGCAATTGTGGCAGCAGCATAATGCCATTATGCAGTATGAAGTGTCGCATGGCCTGATGATCAGTGGTGCGGACCTCGGGGTGTTGACCCATAGAGAGTGGAGGCAGGTGAAAGACCTCTGCGCCATCCTTGCCAGTATTGAAGATGCCACCAAAATGATCAGTCAGGAAAATGCCATTATCAGCATGACCATTGTGGTCATATTTTTACTGGAACAAGTGTTAGACACTCTGCGGCAGCTGGACCCAGCAGTGATGGAGGAGGCAGACACAGATGTGGACACAGAGCCTTACTCGCCAGAGGATGTAGAAGGCCCTACTGTATCCCAATTTTATAGGCGGTGGTTCAGAGTCCAGGGCGGGTGCAGGATGGCACTTCAGCTCACAGAGTGCAACGCATGAGGCTAGCCAGGGCTGTGTTGACGCTCAGGATGAGGAAGTGGAGGAGGATGATGAGGCAGGGCTGGACACCGACTGTACCGATTTCCCTTCAGTGGTAAGAGGTTGGCATAGATTTCAGGAGGAGGAGGAAAAGGAGAGGAAGATCTGTTTAGTACCCCTCGACCCCGAGGATTGGGAAATCCCGGCAGCTTCCCACATATGAGTGCTTGGATGCTACATTACCTGCGACTTGATCCATGCATCAAGGCAATCAAAAGGAACAGCAGTTACTGGGTGGCCACCCTCTTTGATCCACGTTACAAATCAAAAGTCAGCAAATTCCTTCCACCCACACAAATTGACAGTAGAATGCAGGAATTTGAGACAGTGCTCATTGACAAACTCGAGACATCAGATGTGTCTTCTTCACGTTCTAAAGACACGGTGGAACAACATCAGCAATGTGACAGCAATAGAGCTGCAAAAAGCCCTAGCAGCAGCAGCAGCAGGCAGTGTGGCAGAAGCCTACTGGGTGACATGTGGCAATGTAATTGTTACCTCACCAACGCCTGTAAGGCAGGGCAGCATTCAGACACACAGAGACCTGCCTTAAGACCATGGTCCGTGACTACCTGCGCCACAACCCCGATGTTTTTGGACTTGGTCCAGATCCAATGGGTGACTTCTGGGTGTCCAAACTGGATGAATGGCCTGAGCTTGCTCGGCATACCATAGAAGTTTTATCCTGCCCAGCAGCCAGCATTAAGTCTGAACGCACATTCAGCACACGTAGCAGGGTTATAAAACGTCTTTCCCCTAAGAATGTGTATCATTTGATAGTTATCAAAATTAATCAAGCGTGGATCTCTGACGATTTTGTTGCCCCGGTTGCCGATGTCACCAACTAGTAAACTGTAACCCATCTTCTTTACAATGTGGAATACACATTAGACATTGAAAAAAATCAATGGTCCTATTGAAAAAAATCTTATTCCAAATACTAATTTCTTCTTGCTAATTTTATTCTGAGTGTCCATAAGATCATTTTTGCTAGTTTTGGGGTCAGGCTTCTGTAAAAGATACCGTTAGTAAATGTCCTGTTGAAAAACTCTTATTTCAAATACTCATTTCTTCATGCAAATTTTATTCTGAGTGTCCAAAAGGTCGTTTTTGCTGGTTTTGGAGTAAGGCTACTGTAAAAGGGATACCAGGGGTGCCAATAGGGCAGTACTATGTTAAAAATAGGGCAGTGATATGATAAAAATAGGAACCAGTAATGGGTGGGGCCCCATTTGATTTAGCTGCTTGGGGTCATGAAACGGTTAATAGATGACTGACAGCAGCCCTGGCTACCACCGCACCCACTATAACTACAGCCCTACCAGCTGAACCTCCATGTTCCCCGTTGGGATGTTCTTGCTGCCACCACATATATGACATGCTCTTAGGCCCTGGTGAAAAAAGTGATAGGGGGGCTCCTGCCAGTTACCATGTGCCATTTCCAATACTGATGTCTTCTTATGCGTGAAAGGGGCCCCATAGCAGCTGCTAGCGCTGCACCTCGTATAGCCACACTGTCCTTATCTTTTCAGTTAGCCATTAAAAGGAATTAATTATTTTAGCCTGTGAATTTTTTTTCTGTGACTCTTAGAGCCAAATTTTCTTCACTAAGTTGTTCCATGTATGCAGTTTACTGTTATTGATGGTAATTCCAGCTTCTCCTCACCTGTTTTGGTATAAAAATTAACCAGAACATCTTCTCCCATGGACTTTAAGGAGAATCGGCGATTGATCGAGATCGAAAATTGACACAATTTTCTTTAAAATCGACAATCGGCTCAATCTAGATTTTTTTAGTGATCGCTCATCTCTATTGGTCAGACATTAGAGGATTATTGAAAAGAGGAAATAAACAAAACTCACCTTTTAAACCTACTAGTTCCAGTGCCAAAAATGGGGAGTGAGCTTGGTGGAATCGGTGCAACACTTTATCTACTGTCCCCATGTCAAAAATAACAGTTGAAGAGGTTACAGCAACGTAAGATGAGAGCAGTCGATCTGCCCTGATCCATAACAGCCTTTTGTTTACAAAAGTGTGTGCCAGGTGGGCTTGCAATTTGGTGTAATGTATAAGTTTCACAACCTTTGTCACCTCAGAGTGACATCTATTATACTTAACAACAAGGTCCACTGGTGAGTCACATGGAGTAGCCACATAATCAGACACAGCCAATTACTACTTGTCCCACCACTATCATTTTTAACAAAAACATAAACACACAAAAATATTGTTCTTCCACCTTGTTATACAATACAAACAAAATGTAAAAAATAATAATATGATATCATTTATTACTAAGATGCTGGATTTTACATTTGCTGATGTTATGTAGATGTCATTAACCAAAAGCAGTAGCAGTTGTTTCTCTTGGCTGCTAGAGTCTTATTCCATAGGACGTCTTCTCTTTAAACTCTCGGGTCTCTGTTGGTGGTCCAGACACAGGTCTCCACTTTGGTGGCACTGGGATATCAGCCACATGTTCATGTTACAAGGCCAGATCAGGACATCATCTTTAAGTAAAATATCTTTAGGCATAGCCGACACAGGGATGTGGAGTGGAGGCTCCTGGCGGCTGTTCCGCATCACCTGGACCACATTAAAGAGAAGCAGATAATTGTCTTCATGGAAGGAACATCTTAGACGTTAAAATTGAAGAATGTTATGCACAAAATGATTAAAATAGCTCACACTATGCTCAATATGAACATCTGTTTTCCCCATACCTTTCTCATGTCCATACTCTTTCTATGCTCTGTGTAGTCACAAACAATAGAGTTTTGCTGCTAAGTTCAATTATAGTTAAAGGGGTTGTCTCGCTACAATGATTGGGTTTTAATTAAAAGATCTTTAAAAAACAAGCAGCTTTGCAATATATGAAGTTCATTACAAATGTCCTACTGATTTTGAGCTAGCCCTGTTAGTATTACTACATCAGCTTCTCAAATCTCTATAGTAGCCGACCTGTTGATCCTTATCTTACTGGCTGTCAGGTCTGAATGACTCATCACCTTTGAAGACAGGTCGGAGCAGAGAGCCCCTCCCGCACAGAATGCTTCTGTAGTGGAAGGAGGGGGAGGAGGACTCTGGCGTCTGTGTCCTGGATTAACCCTGTGTGTGCCTGCTTCCTCCTGCTCTCTACACAGATAGATGTGACAGCAGTGACCCTGTCTGTTACTATAATCATGATATGTCTTTGGAACTGTGACTATACTAATACTATACAAATCAGGGGGCATGTGAATACTTTATGCTCTCCTGTATTAGTGAGACATCCTGAGTATAGTAACACTTCCCTTGTTGTTGCTGGAGATGTGGAGACTTGTAAGCTAAGCAGGGGATATAGGAACACATGCATCCCCTCTGCTCTATTAGCACACAGCTTCATATTCCTCTCTACACTCCTAGATCAGCCCTCTCCTGCAACAGACCTAGGCAGGCACACACAGGGTGAACTCTGAGAGCAAACCCCCTCCCCCCCCCCTGTATAGAAGTTACGTAGCTGCCTGTGTGCTGATGGGAGGGGGGAGAGGGAGCAGAAGAGACAGACCAAGAAGCACGCCCCTCAGTTCAACTTACCAGGGACACTGACAGGCTGAAAGCTCGTAATGAGACAACTCCTTTAAGTTCATCTCAAAGTTTTTACATTTGTAAGATGTAGTGTAGAGCTGTGAGAGTAGTATAGGGTTCAGACTCTCTTTTTCTCTGTAAATGCAGACTAGTATGATATAAACTTGCAAGTTTATTCAACTTTTCCACTACTTCAAAAGGTGTATTGATCTTAGCAGTTTCAGTTTCCAGTAGAGGCACACAAGCTTATCAGTTATGTTCACATTACATGGTACAATTTCTTCAGCATTACAAACAAAAATGTGAACATAAATTTCAGTGTTCAGCTCTTCAATCTGTATTTAGGGCCTAGTTCTCTTCATAGGAACGTATTTCCTACCCCTGTTGTCTCACACAGGTCTAGACCACCTAGAATTTATCATCAGTATCTTTTTGACTACTCCTTTTTGCTTTCAGTGGCTCATTTACATTTTGTCAGAGTTCCCGGCATCTCAAGTGTTCTGTATTTCTCTGACAATACCATTTGGTAGGCTATCTTACTACAAAACACTAAGGTCATTAATTGGTTCCCCCTCTCCAGCTCACCTCTATGAGATAGTGAGGCAGCCTTTAGCTTTGTCCGTGACTTTTCATTGATTTCTACAAGTTACCCCCTTGCACTGTCTACTATTTATAGTCTACCCCAGAGGTAGGACTCATTTAAATAGGCCTCTTCCAAGTCCAATATGAAGGTCATAGATTGGACCCAATTCCTAGGCTCTCCCGACAGGTCCAGTCTCACAGGCCATTGCTCCAGCCTGCAAGATAAACTCTCTCCAGCTCTTTTCTTGTCCCCTAAAAACCTGCATGTATCTCAGCCCTGACCAGACAAAGCTACTTTCTTCCCTAGGTTTCAGCACTCTATAGCTCACCTGCAACTGATACCAGTAAAGATTATAACCATAGCTCTCACAGGCTTTCTATAGATATTTGCACAAGCTGATAATGCTCTTCAACCATACCTACATCAGTGGTAGCCTAAATAAAATAGCCATAGACCTACCCCTTCCATGGCTACAGTCTATCAGGCCTAGATCTCTAAAGGTCACTTATTGGTTCACCATTCACACGATGATAGATGTTAAGTCCATGTCCAGGTATAATAGCTTTAATTTTCCCCACCCAACGTACTCACTCAATTTTTAGTGGCGATCTCTTCTTCTGTTCCACATAGACCTCACTGTCACAATATCTGGCCTCTGGTTCCCCACCTCCACAGCATAGCCTTACAGGTCTGGATTCGGCACAGAAAATCACTAGGTCACACCTACAGTGGACTCTATAGTAGAAATCATTGATGGATTGCAGATGGATTCTTTTCAAAAAAGAACTGCCATGGTTGAAAACAGAAGTTTGGTTCAAGTCCAGGGCATGCAGTGTGATAATACAGATATAAATAGGGGCAGGCAGCGATCCCAAGGTAGAGACAGGAAACAGCGAAGGTCACATCCAAAACAGCTGAGAAACACATTCACAAATGAGCAGAATCTATATCTATACATACACTATATAAAAAGCCCCATTTGCAGGTTTCTCCCTCCCTTCTATATAAAGTCCCATCTGCAGGTTTTTCTCCCTCCCTTCTATATAAAGTCCCATCTGCAGGTTTTTCTCCCTCCCTTCTATATAAAGCCCCATCTGCAGGTTTTTCTTACTCTCTGACATGAAATCAGAATAAACCTTCCCCGTTTTAGGTCAATTAGGAACCAAAATTATTGATATTTGCCAAATGCCAGAATAATGAGAGATATAAATTTTAAGGCATTTTTTTTACTTTCTGCAGTCAAAAGTTTCCATACATTTCATTAGTATTTGGTCGCTTTGCCTTTAAACTGTAGGACTTGGGTCAAACGTTCTGGATCCTTCCACAAGCTTCTCACAATAGTTGGTAGGAATTTTGGCCCCTTTCTCCTGATAGAACTGGTGTAACTGAGCCATGTTTTGAGGTCGCCTTGCTGGCACCTGCCTTTTCAGCTTTGCCCATAAATTTTCAATAGGATTGAGATCGGGGCTTTGTGATGGCCGCTCCAAAACATTGACTTGGTTCTCCTTAAGCCACTTCTAAACCAATTTGGCAGTAGCTTCGGGTTATTGTCTATTTGCAAGACCCACTTCTGCCCAAGTTTTAACTTCCTGGCTGATGTCTTGATATTTTGTTTCAATATTGCCACATAATCTTCTCTCCTCATGGTGTCATCTATTTTGTGAAGTGCACCCGTCCCTTCTGCCGCAGAAAAACCCCACAACATGATGCTGTCACCCCTGTGTTTCACAGTTGGGATGGTGTTCTCCTCCCTTTTTTCTCTAAACATAACGATGGTCATTATGACCACACAGTTAAATTTTAGTTTTGTCAGACAACATAACATCTCTGCAAAAATGTATGTCTTTTTTCCTGTGTTCATTTTCAAACATTAATAAGGCTTTTATATAGTTCTTTTGGAGTAATGGCTTCTTCCGCCCATGTTGATACAGTACTCGTTTCACTGTGGGTAATGACACAATCTTACCAGCTTCTGCCAGCATCTTCACAAGGTCTTTTGCTTTTGTTCTTGGGTTGATATGCACATATCGGACCAAAGCACGTTCGTCTCTGAGACACAGAACCTGTCTCCTTCCTGAGCGGTATGATGGCTGGACATTCCCATCTTGTTTGTACTTGTGTGTAATTGTACAGATGAAAGAGGCACCTTCAGCTATCTGTAAATTGCACTTAAGGATGATCCAGACTTGTGCAAGTCCACAATTCTCTTCCCGATCAGAAGCTTCCAAAGACATGACATCATCATATGGGCTGTCCCAAATTGTTTAAAGGCAGAGTAATCCCAGTGTATGGAAATTATTTAGATATTTGGTAAATATAAATCATTTTATTTCCTAATTGACCTAAAACGGGGAAGGTTTATTCTGATTTCATGTCAAATAGTGAGAAAAACCTGCACATATCAGGAATTTTGGTTCATTCCTCTTTGCAGATCATCTCTAAATCATTAAGATTTTGAGGCTGTCGCTTGGCAACTCGCAACTTTCTACTCCCTCCATAAGTTTTCTATGGGATTAAGGTCTGGAGACTGGCTATACAACTCCATGACCTTAATGTGCTTCTTTTTGAGCCACTCCTTTGTTGCCTTGGCTGTATGTTTTGGTTCATTGCCTTGAAGACCCAGCCGCAACCCATTTTTAATGTCCTGCTGGAGGGAAGGAGGTTGTCACTCAGGATTTTATGGTACGTGGCTCCATCCATTCTCCCATTGATGCGGTGAAGTAGTCCTGTGCCCTTAGCAGAGAAACACCCCAAAAACATAATGCTTGACAGTGGGGACGGTGTTCTTTGGGTCACAGGCAGCATTTCTCTTCCTCCAAACATATCGAGTTGAGTTAATGCCAAAGAACTAATTTTTTGTCTCACCTGACCACAGAACCTTCTCCAAATCACTCACAGAATCATCCAGGTGTTCATTGGCAAATTTTAGACGGGTCTGCACATGTGCCTTTTTGAGCAGAGGGACCTTGCGGGCACTGCAGGATTTTAAACCATTATGGCGTAATGTGTTACCAATGTTTTTTTTGGTGACTGTGGTCCCAGCTGCCTTGAGATCATTAACAAGTTCCCCCTGTGTAGTTTTATTCTGATCTCTCACCTTCCTCATGATCAGGGATACCCCACGAGGTGAGATTTTGCATGGTGCCCCAGATCGATGTCGATTGACAGTCATTTTGTATTTCTTCCATTTTCTTACTATTGCACCAACAGTTGTCTCCTTCTCACCCAGCATCTTACTTATGGTTTTGTAGCCCTTTCCAGCTTTGTGCAGATCTATGATCTTGTCCCTGACATCCTTAGAAAGTGCTTTGGTCTTGCCCATCTTGCAGAGGTTAGAGTCTGACTGATTTTCTGGATTTTATTTTGGATATTCTATCTCTCAATGTTAAAATTAACCTACCCTTCAAATTATAGACTGTTCATGTCTTTGTCACTGAGCAAACTTACACAATTATCAAGTCATCAAATAATTATTTCCTTCACTGTATATTGAGAAACATGCAACTTTTTGATCACTTTTTACTACAATTTTTTTTCGAGATGCTTATTGAGACAAAAACCTCAATTTTGGCATTGTTCTTTTTTTTCTACATGCATAGCTCCATCATTATCTATTCCACATCATGGTTCTCTTGTGCACTCTCCCACATTCACTCATGAATAGTGATGAGCGATTGCGTCAACTATCGTCATCGGATCGATAGTCGATATCGTCAATTATCATGCCAATATCCGATAATAGATAATCGCCGATGACCATTAAAGTCTATGGGAGAGGAACAACACCTTCATTCTTACACCCAAACAGGGCTGGAGAAGCTGGAATCAACATCCACAACAGTAAACTGGATACGTGCTACATCTTAGGCAACAAAATAAGGTTATAAAAGTCACAGAAAAAAAGTCAGACCATTCACTATCCCTGTCTTGTACCACAGCATGACCCTTAAACCTGCATGACTCACAAATTAAAAAGTGCTAGAAGGCAGTATTATTTGAACCATCATTTTACTTGAACTGGACATTTACTATCCCTGTCCTGGAACACAGCATGACCCTTAAACCTGTCTGACCCACAGATTAAAAAGTGCCGGAAAAAGGAGTCTTTCAACCACCATTTTAGTTGAACTGGACATTGACTATCCCTGTCGTGGACCGCAGCATGCAGGTTGCATTAACCACTGAAGAACAGATTGGTGATGCTATTCGTTACTGAGATTCACAGGGCCCTGACCCAGCAATGACAGGCCTGACGGTCCTGCAACCGACGATCCGCTGGCTTGCGTGTTGTCGCCAGCACTGAAAGGAGCACCTTCTCTCGTACCTCTACCTCCATGTGCTACCCCCCTCTTTGCTCGCTTACCACCTGCATTTCGCTCCATGTTCAGAAAGATAAAAATTTAAGAAGGTATGGAAGAGTTTTTGAAAGTCTCTTATTGAAAGACGGCAAATCACAGCTTTTCCTAAATCCCTCTAATTTCCTACAGCCAACTAGGATTAGAAACTGAATTGTTTCTAGCGAATACCTGTGAAATGCGATCTGGTGGAAGAACCATAAGTCAAAATCAACAGTGTTCTTCCTTCAGTCCCAGGGATTTACAACTGCCCAGGAGGACTAGGAATTGATAGTTTTCAACAAACTATCATACAAGTGCGCTATCTGCGCCAAACTGAGATTCACCGAGCGCAATAAAAATATTCAGAAGGTACACGGATGAGAAATTGTTTTTTTTTGCAGCAATGACAAACGAGAACAGTTACTAGAAAATGTTTCTATCAAAATTGTCGTACAACGTGGCTATTTGAAAAAAACTAGGGCCGCACCACGTGCAATACAGCTATTTAAAAGTTATACGGATAACAAACGGTGGTTTTTGCACCAATTAAATACACCAACAGTAACTACAAAATTTCTGTATACAAATTTAAGTACAAGGTGGCTATTTGAAAAAAACTGGTGCGAACCAAAGTGAAATACAGCTATTTAAAAGTTATACGGATAAGAAAAGGTGGTTTTTACACCAATAAAATACAACAGCAGTTACTACAAAATTTCTATATTCAAATTTAAGTACAAGGTGTCTCTTTCAACAAAACTGGGCTGCGCCAAAGTGAAAAACACCTATTTAAAAGTTATACGGATAAGAAAAGGTGGGTTTTGCACCTATGAAATACACCTGCAGTTACTAAAAAATGTCTGTATCCTAATATAAGTACAAGGTGGGCCTTTGAACCAATCTGGGCTGCGCCAAAGTGAAAAACACCTATTTGAAAGTTATACGGATAATAAAAGGAGGTTTTGCACCTATGAAATATACCTGCAGTTACTTGAAAATTTCTATAATCTAATATAAGTACAAGGTGTGTCTTTGAACAAAACTTAATATCGAGCAGAGGTGCAGTGATATCCATCTGCTCCGCGGCCCCATTCACAGTAGGGTTAGCAGAGGTGCAGCGACATCTGTCTACTCTGGGGCCCCATACACAGTAGGGTTGGCAGAGGTGCAGTGACATCCGTCTACTCAGGGACTCCATATACAGTAGGGTTAGCAGAGGTGCAGTGACATCCATCTGCTCCAGGGACCCATACACAGTAGGGTTAGCAGAGGTGCAGTGACATCCGTCTGCTCTGGGGCCCCATACACAGTAGGGTCAGCAGAGGTGCAGTGACATCCGCCTGCTTTGGGGCTCCATACATAGTAGGGTTAGCAGAGGGGCAGTGATTTTCGTCTTCTCCAGGATCCCATACTGAGGGAGATGTGTGCAGACAGCCTATCACACCTTATATACCAACCAAGCTATGTCATCACATGTGACTTCCTTCATGAGCTATGCGCTGCCGATGTTAACAGTAGGACTTGACCGAGTATATCTTCTGCATCCTCCCCCCAGTGGCGCCCACATCCCCAAGATGTCAGGCACTCTCCCATCTTAGACGCCTTTGAATACCACCGGAAAGCTCAGCCTACAATACCTTACTGCCACTACCATATGAGCAGCTTCTTCCCTCTCCTCCCCCTGTAGATTGTAAGTTCTCCGGGCAGGGTCCTCGGTGCCCATCTGTCACCATTTACATGGTGTTTATTGTGCTTATTTTTGTCTCTTTCATACACGGTGCAGCCTGGAATTAATGGTGCTTTCAAATAAGCAGTAATAATAGTGGCTGCACGCTCTATGCAATGTCCAAATAATCTGGTCTCCGTATGTGATCTTCACGATAATTCACCCAAAATGTTCCAGTGCTTTGTATCCCAGTAACACTGAGTGAACACAACACATGGTAGGAAGTGACAGCGGGATGCGCCTTGTCAGGGCCGTTTGTGAGAAGGACGTGATGCTCAGGTCAGAAAAAAATTCTGCCCAAAGTTCTTGAGTTATAACATAGAGACTGATCCTATAGTAAAAAGGATGCGGCCTGAAAGCTTGGTGGGAAGAGGCTTCTTTGAATGTTTCTGTCACATGCTCATTAGGGTCCAGCTTCAGGAGCAGGATATCTCTTCGACATAAAGGTACTAGAGCTACAGGTTTACAAAAGTTTTCTTAAGCAGTTCCTGACGGGGCTGTTTCCATCCTTCCCGGCCGTGAACATTTTCCTTTTCTGTAGTTTATGCAGGTTTGAACTCTATAACACTTGCCCGCACTTGGTTATTCTGGGTTTTTTTGTCTTTTTTTACATAATATTTTAAGCTTTATTTTTGTGTCATTTTTTTATTTTTTTTATTTTTTAATAATATGAGGGAAAATAGTTTGAAAAAGTTAATTTTTTACTTTTTTAATTTATTTTATTTTTTAACAGTAAAAGTGGCACCAAAATAAGTTGTGTACGTGCGTTACTTTTCTATCATGGATATTTGTATATAAGTAATACAGAGCTGGAAAAAATTAAGAGACCACTGCACAGTTTTCTAAAACTCAGCGTCTCTACATGTCTGGCGGCCATTCTAGTCCAGTGTCAGTTGAATTCCAACCAAAGTCCACCTCATTCTACTTAATGGGCTTCTGATGAGGTGATCACCTGAACCAAATCTTATGTAATGAAGGAAAGTATAAAAAAAACACTGCTGTGGTCTTCACAATCCTCTTGCAATAGGACAAGCTGGATGGCAAAACAAGTGCTAGGAATAGGCCAAAAGGAATTTGAATAAAAAATCATGGTTATTCCACCAAATATTGATTTCTTAACTCTTCCTGACTTAAACCATTAGTCTTATTGTTTCTTAAGAAATATGAACTTGTTTTCTTTGCATTAGTTGAGGTCTGACAGCTCTGCTGCTGCTTCTCTTTTATTATTTTGAAGATTTCTCATTTACTGCAAATAAAAAATCTTTTGCTTTGAATTTCGGAGACGTTGTCAGTAGTTTATATAATAAAATAACAATGTACATTTTTCTCAAAAATACAGAGAAAAATCAGAGAAACTGAACATTTTGCAGTGGTCTCTTAATTTTTTCCAGAGGTGCATATCAAGTTTTAGGGTCCTTGTGGGACGGAGCTAAAATTTGCTGTTTGGGCTGTTAATATTAATTGTAATAAAAATTTTGATTGACGTATGAAACCAACACGCCAGTTCTAATTGATATAGAGGCGTGTAGAATACGACAGTATGTATATAAAAAAATGTTATGCCCCAAATTTTGTCTCAGCCATGGTATACATTTGTATGGTAGTTTTGCGTCAAATTTTGATGCACTCTTTATGCATTTTTGGTACATTCAAAAGTGTTCTGTCTGCGCTAAGCTTGGGTGTCTAACTATTCATACATCTGTCAGACAGGGCTACAAAAACTTTATGGCTCTAAGTATGACAGAAAACTGGTGCAGTCCCGTTCGTATATGTCGCCCTCTATCTTTTTTATTTTTTTTAATTATTATTTTACATTTTGTGCACCATAAGGTCTGGGAAGAATTTTTATGTCACTTTTTTCAGATTTTTGCTATTTTTCTACATATGCTCCAGTTACAATTGGAAATAGAGGAGAATTTTATCGCCTATACCGACTGCAGAGATGACCTGGGTCTGATATGACTGAGCAGCTCTTGCAGGTAGCGAGCCCCAGTGGTCATATGACCGTCGGCACCAGGAGCAGGAAGCCAAGCGGCTTCCTGCCTATCTGAATATACAGAGGTGCAGCTCTGTACACAGTGATCAGGAATACGGGGATGCTATAAACCATTCCTGCTTCTTCAGTAGAGAGCCCAGTTATCTTAGACAACCGGCTCTCCACCTGCGCAGCTGCACAATTGGTTTAAGAACATCTGTGCAGAATTAGACTGCCTGGATAGTTATAGTCAGTAGATACTTGGCATCTAGTTAAAATGTTATTCCCACCATGCAGTTTGATGGCATATTCTTACAATTTGCCTTCAAACTGTGGTAGGTCCAGGTCCCACTTTTGGAACCTGCATCTATCTCAGCAAAAGGCTCCAAAAGTCTTGGTTCAGAATCAAGAATTGCCCATCTTTCCATTCTGTTTCATGGGAGTTCCCAGTGCAGGGGAGTTGGGTTGTGTTCGGCCGTACTCAGAATTTCCATAGAGCAGAATGGAGAGTCGTGGGGCCTGTTCCCGAGATTTGTGAGGGTTCCCGAGGTAGGGCCTGTTTCTGAGATTTGTGCGGGTTCCAGAGGTGGGACCTGTTCCCGAGAATTTTGCGGGTTCCAGAGGTGGGGTCTTTTTTCCGGGATTTGTGCGGGTTCCATTGGTAGGACCTGTTCCCGAGATTTTTGCTGGTTCCAGAGGTGGGACCTGTTCCCGAGATTTTTGCGGGTTCCAGAGGAGGGACCTGTTCCCGAGATTTGTGTGGGTTCCAGAGGTGGGAACTGTTCCCGAGATTTATGTGGGTTCCAGAGGTGGGACCTGTTCCCGAGATTTGTGTGGGTTCCAGAGGTGGGACCTGTTCCCGAGAATTTTGCGGGTTCCAGAGGTGGGGTCTTTTTTCCGGGATTTGTGTGGGTTCCATTGGTAGGACTTTTCCCGAGATTTTTGCGGGTTCCAGAGGTGGGACCTGTTCCCGAGATTTTTGCGGGTTCCAGAGGAGGGACCTGTTCCCGAGATTTGTGTGGGTTCAAGAGGTGGGACCTGTTCCCGAGATTTGTACGGGTTCCGGAGGTGGGACCAACTCTGTCACACTCTAATTGCATAGCCTATCAATAGCATGGTGGGAAGGCTGCTTTAATTGGTCAGTGTTGGTAGTTTAATGTAGGCATTGACATTGCAACCATGAATCCCATGCCTGCTCCATGTTTGAGTTGGAAGGGAATCTCTGGAATCAAGGAGGTATGGGCTTAATTTGTAAGATACCAGAACTGTAACATCTGAAACATTTATGACATATCCACAGATGTGGGTCTCACTTGTTGGACCAGTAGCTACTTCCAGGATGATGTTTCCCCAACACCTTCCCACCAAATATGATGGCTGCTTGCCAGGCAGAGAGTAAATACAGAGATGGCAGAGATTTTGGAAACAGTCAAGCTCACTACTGTTCCTCTAACTCCCAAAATAATAAATGTGAGTACAGTGGAGGTGGCTGAAGTACTGTACAGGATGTAGCAGAGTTTATTGGCTAGCCGATGAAAAGCATTGAAAAAGTTGAGATAACTTTGTTACAACAATATCATAGTCCCCGAACTCCAACTAAAAACTCAAATCTGCAACTCAAAGTGGTAACATGGCAATTTAACCTGCTGTGCAAAGGGTCAGGCAGGGTCAGACTGGAACTAGATGGAAAGCCCCTCTAATAGGAAGGTAGACCTAAATCAAGCAGGTAGCCACCCATATTAAGAAGGATCACCCTTTATTAGTTTGTTAAGCATGGTATTGAGTACCTAGGTAGGGAACCCACTCTTAGATATATAGGTAGGGCCACCGGTAGATAAG
Source organism: Phyllomedusa bahiana (assembly GCA_025379985.1). Classification (NCBI taxonomy): domain Eukaryota; kingdom Metazoa; phylum Chordata; class Amphibia; order Anura; family Hylidae; genus Phyllomedusa; species Phyllomedusa bahiana. Next base: position 26,858 of record JAODAL010023892.1, on the reverse strand, counting down.
GACATAGCTAGGTGTATAGGCAGGCAGAGAAGCTACTTGGTAGGTAGGCAGGCAAGCCTCCAGGTGAGTGGGTGGGCAGGCAGTTAAGGCCCCAGAAAGGTAGATAGGCAGGTATGGCCCAAGGAATTTGGATAGACAGTCAAGGCCCCAGGTGGGTAGAAGCCAGGCAGATAAGGCCCAAGAAAGGTGGGTAAGTAGGCAAGGCATAAAGTAGATATGGGTAATTAGGGACCATGCTTTTAACAAGAACCCCCTTTTTACCAGCTTGTAATACCTTTTTAATGGAGGAGGACCTGCAGAAACCGGCTGCTTCTCTAGGCAGGAGCTTATGAGTGTCAAGCACATCAGCATTCTGCCCTCAGTACTAAGCTGCCTGGCATCCGCCACCATAAGTGCACTGGGCTGCCTGCTTCGTGGCCTAAATAAATGATATATATACTTGCAGCTGGTGCTACTGCTGCCATCTTATAATGTGTAAGCAGCTGCTTTCGCGATGGGCTGCTCCTTGTTAGTGTTAGACTGGCAGCATCATGAGTCAGGATAGTGCTTGAGTTTTGGCCACACATTCTTTATGGACTCCTGACGCTGCCGGTACCAACAATGAATCGTGGAGTGGCCGTTGCGGCAGCCCTCTGTAGTGGCCGTGGCTTATATGCACTCCTGACCCTCCTAATGCTGCCAGTACGACATGAACAAACAGTGGTCCATTGCTGCAGTCCATCGCAGTCCTCTTACAGAAGGCAGGAACAGGCGCGCATTCCCACAGAGAAGGCTTTGAGTTCTCCCTCCGGCATGCCTGTCATAGGTTCACCACCACGGTCATAGTGAATTCATAATCAAGTTAAATTGTTGTTCTCTCTGTAGTCTCTGTAATCCTGGTCACCTTTCCATGGGTTCACCACCAGTGGCTTCTTTGCCAGGTCGGGGCAGGGCTGAGGGACATTCATAGCAGGCCAATATTGTCTAAAATAAAAATAGCCCTTTGACCTGGCCATTTACTTGAGAAAGCTATCAATTGTAAGATATTCCTCAGACACGATGGATTCAGCCAAGGCTCTTGACATACCTTAAAATGTAGACATGCCTAAAATGTAATTCTACCAAAGGAATACTTTTCCGATTTTGCATTGTGCCCGAGAGCTCTAAGTTATGGTTCTGCTGGAAACCAAACCCATTAGATCTCCAGTGTGATCGAGCAGCATAAATTGAATGTTGTACTATCATTACAATATACCTTTATTATTTCTGCTTGCCTAGGGAGTAGCAGATATAGACAATGGAGATTTTGCTACCAAAATCCCTTCCCAACCCCAAGAAACCAACAACAACTGTATTTATAACAAAACATGCTAAATGGCTTCAACATTTACAATCCAATGAAACTGTTTAATGATTGTAACCTCAGACGAGGAAACTTGAAAGATCCATTCTCTACTTCAAATTTCTTTAACTTTTCCCTGGCCAAGCTCTCATCCCATGGATCAGTAATGGTGCTTAATTGCTACCTTAACGGGGACTTTGCCCTCAAGAAATGACCAAAGTGCTGAGTAACTAACTCAGTGAACGTCTACATTCTCTGGAGTCCCACTTATTGGACCGTAATCTTAAAAACGTCAAGCTTTATCCACACTATCTGTTCTTTCTCTACTGTTAAGCCCTTCTTCCCTATCCTAATTTCCTGCTCTACACTACTCCCCTGCCATGGGTCCCTTTTCTACTCCTGCGGTTCTGCTCTGTGAACCTTTCTAGATGAAAACCCATGGACTCTGATCCTGGAGGTTAGCAGTTTTATCCACATAGCCATCATATCACTTACTTGCTGAAACATGTCACAAGGCATTATGGGAAAGTGGCTGAGAAGCTCAAGCGCCCTGTATTGGATGTAACAAATCCTCAATTTGCTGTTGACCCACTGATTCTTTAGAAAGCAAAAGGGATATTAGCCAAGCCAGTATCACGAAACTGCATACAGCAGCTGTTTCGGGTTTTTGCCCTCATCAGTGTAGAGCAGAGCCATACTGACTGACTGTGTGGGAGGCAATGAGTGGCTCACAAAGGGGAATATCTCTCCTTGGGGAGAGCACCATATAGACGTGTGGAGTTTTGAATTGTCTTTTTGTCCTCCACTAAGCATTTGTATATCACAAGGCATTATGGGAAAGGAGCTGAGAAGCTTAAGCGCCCTTTATTGGATGTAATAAATCCTCAATTTGCTGTTGACCCACTGACTCTTTAGAAAGCAAAAGGAATATTAGTCAAGCCATTATCACTCATCTGCATACAGCAGCTGTTTCGGATTTTTGCCCCTCATCTGTGCAGAGCAGAGCCACACTGACTGGCTGGGTGGGAGGCAATGAGTGGCTCAGAAAGGGGAATATCTCTCCTTTAGCACCATATAGGTGTGTGGGGTTTTTAATTGCCTTTTTGCCCTTCACTAAGCATCTGCATATCACAAGACAGTATGGGAAAGGAGCTGAGAAGCAAGCTGTGGAACCACCCTCAGTATGAACAGGAGGTACATGTACAGGAAGTACATGTATAGGAAGCTACACAGCTACCCATAGCCTCCACAGAAAGTGGGAGCCTGATGCTATAGAACTTCCCAAAGCCTGAACAGGAAGTGGGATCCTAAAGGTGTTGAACCAATCACAGCCTTAACAGCTAGTGGGAGCCTGAAACTGGCTGTGAAGAGCAAGCTCTGTAAAAGAGCATGGTGAGAACATTAAGAATTACTGAATTGGTAGCTTGCCATAACCTAGCCAAGTTTCCATGAATTTAATAGCAGTGGCTGCTTCACCATTTGGAAACGGGTCAATCCTGGAGATAGGTGTGCAGCATGGAAGTGGGATGCACATGTATAAGACATTTATAGCATATCCTGTGGTCATTACAAAATTGTCCAAAATAAGAATAGCCCTTTGTTTTGGCCATTTACTTGAGATAGCTATGAACTGTCAGATATTCCTTCTACCACATCATAAACAGACAGGATGGATTCAGCCAAGCTCCTTGAAATGCCCAAAATGTAACTGCCCTAAGGACCACTTTTAATGTTTTCTATTGGGGCCCAAGAGCTCAAAATTATACTTGTATTTGAAATCAAATTAATTTTCAACCAGGTTTAAAGCGGGGAACAGCCCCTGATGTGCCCTTGGGCACAGTGGGTATGAGGTTTCTTTTAGGAAAGAAAGAAGGAAAGAAAGAAAGAAAGAAAGAAAGAAAGAAAGAAAGAAAGAAAGAAAGAAAAAAAAAAAAGAAAGAAGAAAGAAAGAAAGAAAGAAAGAGTCATACAGTAGCTTCAGGGTGAGTCCCCAGAATCAAGTCCACTTGTAGGTCCTAAGCATCAACTCCTCTGCTGGGTTCCACGAATCAATTCCACTTATGGGTTCCAGGAATCCACTGTTCTGGTGGGCCCCAGGAATCAACTTTACTGATGGGCCCCAAGAATCAAGTACAGTGGCGAACCCCAAGAATAAACTTTAATGGTTGGTCCTGGGAATCAACTCCACTGGAGGGCGTCAAAAATCAACTGCACTATTGGGCTCCAAGAATTAATTCCACTGGTGGGCTCGAGGTATGAACTCTTATGGTGGACCACAGGAATACACTTTACTGATGGGCCCCAAGAATCAAGTATACTGGTGAACCCCAATAATTAACCCTAATGGTAGGTCCTAAGAATCAACTCCACTGTTGGGTCCCAAGAATGAACTCCAATGGAGGGCCACAACAATCAACTCAACTGGTGCCACAACAATCAACTCAACTGGTAGCCTCAACAATCAACTCCACTGATGGTCCTTAAGAATCAACTTTACTGGTGACCTCAAAAATCAACTGCACTAATGGGCCAAGGGAATGAACTTCACTGGTGGGTGCTAAGAATCAACTTCATGGTGGGCCTCAAGAAACGACTCCATGGCGGGCCTCAAGAATCAACTCCATGGTGGGCCTCAAGAATCAACTCCATGGCGGGCCTCAAGAATTAATTCTATGGTGAGCCCCAGTCACCCCAGTCAAACACTGTCTCCAATTCATTAAGCCCATTCCCTCTCCAGTGGGATCAAATAACATAAATGGAATGTCTATAGTCATTGTAATAAACCTATTTTATATAATTGTAGACCCATAGACCCCAGAGGTCAGCAGTTCTATCCACTGGGCCATCATGGCACTCACTTGCTGATAAATGACCGCCACTCTGTGCCCACCTAAACATCTTTCTAATGTATAAAAGAGAAAAGCAATGAAAAATATTACCAGATAAAAAAAGGATAAAACTCACACACAAAGCAATATGAAAAGTCTTCATCTATAATGCGACTGCCGGATTTTATACAGTAATCTGATTATATGTATTCCATATGTTTTCATTAGATTTTAGTATTCAGCCTTCAACTTTCAATGAGGCAAGAAAATTACATCTACAAGAAAGAGCAGATGTAAATATTCCTTTATCCATAAATGTATTAATACGCTCAATGTTTTACCTGTTATTCCAATAGAAATACACGGTGTGGGCTTATACGGTTGGATAAAGTCAAACAAACCTCATTAACCTTCAATTTTCTTACACCACTTTAAAATGTAATTGCTCCATAGCCTTAAATCCCAATTTCCTTTCGATTTTTTCATAAGTACCTGTTAATTGCTAGACTCCATCTAGGTTTTGGCAACAAATCTAATTTTTTTTTTTTTCCAATTCTCAATTCTTTTTTTTTCCTTTTTCGCCTTTTTTTTTAATAGCGCCTGGGAACAGAACCTAGTTGGAGAACGGGTGTATTTTTCCAAGCTTGGGATTACAACTTTTACAAACTCCCTATACATAAAGAGCTGCAAAGGACACGATCTGTTCTTGTATACACACTCCCGCCAGATCGTACGCCCTTCTGATTCAAAGGGTGTTATTTCTAATTAAGAATTTTAATAGTTAAGGTGTTTTTTGGAACAAATGTAGTCAGTTCTAGGTAATTTTTTATAGCCAGGATACAGTCTATTTGAAAATTACATTTTAAGTACAGGTTTGATATTCCAAGGTTAGGGTAGAACAGAGCAGGAAACGGTCAATAAAGCAGAGAATGAAGCAAAAATTCAATGTGGAGAGACAGTGGCCAAATATTTTTCTGGCAATTGAACCCGGACAAAATTTCTGGAGCCACTTAAAAGTTGAAATATGATTTTTCCCCCCTTTTTTTTTTTTTTGCAAGTGGTCTAATTGAATCATTATATTATCCTCAGGAGGTTAATTCAATATATATTCTACAGCCTCTGGAATTAAGATGAGAGCAAAAAAAAAAAAGAAAAGAAAATGTTGAGCAATAACTTCCAAAAAGTTTAGTGCCAGTTGATTTGTACATTGAGAAAAGATTTCTTAAAACTCCAATATTTTTTTTTCTCGTGGAGTAATGAAAATCTTGGCCACTACCGAAACCTCAATACGCATGGATAATTAATCCAAGCGTAATTCCATTGAATGATAGCCATAGAGAGATTGATGGAACAGATTAGTTTTCTGCCGTGAACTGTTAACCTTCAACTTTGAAAGTAAAACAAACACACGGCTGAGTTTTTATTCACTTTACATTGGTGAAGTCTACGTTGTGTTTTTCTGCTTTAGTTTTATGATTTATCTTTTCAATGTATATATTGTTTATAACTCTATTCGTTTTACGGTAGCAGAATAATAATATATAACAGCATATTATATTACTTTAATCACCATTATTGTATAGGTTAAATAAACCTGAAAATACACAAAAATGTGAGTCATTTTGTAAGCACAATACATTTTATCCTGCAATTCTTTTATTAAAAGTTTAAAAAGATAACAATAAGTAAATACAAAACTTCGCCAAAAATACCAAAGCCAATACATAGAATAATGCACCTCATCATGGCTTTACTATCACCGGTCCAGACCAACACTCACTCCCCCACAAAGCCAACTATTTACAATATTTACACTACTATAATACTGTACATAATTACAACCCAAGATGCCCTGGCCCGGTCACTCACAAACCAACAAATAAGTTATAAGAAAAGGAAACCTAACAACAGCACACCACTAATTTTTTTTTTTTTCCTCACAACAAATCAATAAGAAAAAAAAAAAAAAAGAAACCCAACACCTGCACACCACTAATTTTTTTTAAAATTATTATTGTTATATTTTTTTTTTGGGCCCTCAACTGACCCCGCATCCCATGCCCCCAGCACATGTTAAGGGAATCAGTCCAGAATTTTTGGTCTTTTTTTCCCAAATGTCCCCAAAGGTCCTCAAAGTCCCATAAACCCCAATATCCAACAAAACCCTCCCCCCTTTTCCCACCACCCAACCTAACTCTAAAGCCCAATCCCCAACACATATATAATATACAAAATATACAAACTACAAGAATATATACAATACAATGAAACATACACACATTCAGACTTTTCAGCCACACCACCCCGAAAGCCCAAGTTCGGCGCCTGCAAGCCCTATATCCTCACACAGTTACCAAAACAAAACAAAAATCCTACAGTGCAGAATCAGCCCACCACCAGGAAGGGAGACGACAAGCTAGAGTACTCCAAAGGCAAAGCCCCTCCAATGGAAAGAAGCTCTACCTGCCCCCGCCCTCTTGTTCTCCAGAGAGCGCTCCTTCACCAGGTCACCGAGAATGTTCCTAACCACCTCATCCACAGGGAGGATTTTCAGCTGCGTCGATACTAAGCACCGCGCGTGCCACGTGTAGTAGCTGACCACTAAGCTGACTCGAAATAACGTTCTCCGGTCCCGACCTCCCAGGTGTCTGTATGCCCTATAGGCCCATTCCGCATATGAGAGATTGGCCAGCCCAGGCCAGCCGATGGAGCTCCTCACCCTGGTGTAAACCTCTGTGTTAGGGCTTGTTCACATGACGCTTTTGTGATCCGTTTTACGGATCCGTTTTACGGATCTGCAAAACGGATCTAACAATTGTCAGTGTGATTAACATTGAGTTCAATGGCAAAAGCACATCACCGTTCTCATGGTAAATTGGCGATGCGCTTTTGAGGGCTCTCCTGCACTGCGCTTTTCGGATCCGCTTTAAGAATTGACATGTCAATTCTTCTTGCGTTCGACGCAAGTGAAAGCCCATAGGGAATACTGGAGTCCGCTTTTGGCACCTGTCCAAAAGCGTTCCACACTGTGTGTACGTATTGCTTGCTGAAAGCGCATCCGAAAAGCGCAGTGCACAGCTGATGGGGGCTGGGCACAGCCGGGCCGAGAGTGTACTATGCTGCCGCCGAGGGGCTGCTCGGCACAGCCGGGCCGAGAGTGTGCTTTGCACACTTTTTCACCTCTGATCCGGGAGACCTAATGATCTGCACCCACTCAGTGTCCCTCACCCCTGATCCTGGTGATCGAAAGGAGGTGACCTGCCACCTCTACATTGTTCCTCACAATGGAGATCTAATGAGGTGATCTGCATCCCACATTGTTCCTCACCTCTGATCCTGGAAATCTGCATTGCCGAGCTGAGAGTGTGCTTTGCTGCCGCTGTCGACGTGCTGCTCTGGGACTCAGGCAGGAGCAGATGAAAGGGACTCCGGAGGCAGGAGCAGATGAAAAGGGACTCTGGAGGCAGGAGCAGATGAAAAGGGACTCTGGAGGCAGGAGCAGATGAAAGGGACTCCGGAGGCAGGAGCAAATGAAAGGGACTCTGGAGGCAGGAGCAGATGAAAGGGACTCTGGAGGCAGGAGCAGATGAAAGGGACTCCTGAGGCAGGAGCAGATGAAAGGGACTCCTGAGGCAGGAGCAGATGAAAGGGACTCCGGAGGCAGGAGCAAATGAAAGGGACTCGGAGGCAGGAGCAGATGAAAGGGACTCTGGAGGCAGGAGCGGGTGAAAGGGACTCAGGCAGGAGCAGATTGAAAGGGATTTAAAAATCTCCTAGAGGGAAAAAGGAGGCAGGGATGAAAAAGGGACTCCGGGAAGGCCAGGAGACAATGAAGGGACTCAGGGAAACAGGAGGGCCCGAGCGGGAGGGGAAAGGGACTCGGGAAGCAGGAGCAGATGGAAGGGACTCGGGGGGGGAAGAGAGAGATATATATTTTTTTCCATTCTGAAAACGAGTCCGGAAAGCGGATCCGTAAAACGCAAGTTAAAAAGCATGCAATACGGATCCGAATAAAGTATAAACTGTTGCGTTTTTCGGATCCGCTTTCTGGATGCGTTTTTCAACTATCAAAAACGGATCCGTAAAAAGGATCAAAAACGTCGTGTGAACAATCCCTAAGGGACAATGAAGCAGGAAGTGGTCCATGCTCTCCAGCAGGCCACTGAACTCCTCGCCAGGACACCCCCGGACCTCAGAGCTCCTACACTTCAGATTGTCCCTCACACACAGCTTCCCATGGAAGTAGCACCAAGCCAAGTCCCAAAACTTTAAGGGTATCCTGATAGAATTCAAAAGTCACAACCCAACCTCCAGATCCCAGCTTGGGCAGTCTCTGAGGGCCAGAGGTTTCTGGAAATGTGTCAACAGAACCCTTTTGTCAAGGAATTTCCTCGACTGAGTCCTGATTTCCCACATCCCCAGACCCCACCGTCGCAGAACCTTCAGAACCAGGGCAGCGTAAGCTGGGAGATGCTCATGAGGCATGCACCTTCACTTGCCCTCCTGTCTCCCATTCCTGGAAGAAAGGCCGAAACCATCCCCTACAGGAGAATACCCACGGAGGAGCCCTCTCTCTCCAGAGGTCTGGCAGTTTGATCTTAATAAAGGTGTTCACAAGGAACACCACAGGGTTGACCATACCCAACCCTCCTAGTCTCCTAGCCTCCTAGTCTCCTAAGCTTGCTGTCCCAGTTTTGAGTGGGGTAAACCCCTTGGCCAAATTCAATGCCGAGGACTTTTGCCGACTCCTGGGGCTCTGGAAGGGTGTCCGGGAGATCAAAACCAGGATCACCCCCACTCCCAGCCAGAGACTATCACACTTGTCCCAGTTGATCTTGGACCTAGCGTTATACCTCTGACATGACCCACTCCGTCTCCCCTCGCGTGGGCACGAAGATGGTACGTCATCAACATAAGCCACCACCCTCAGAGTGGCCTCCAGAGCTGTCCGGTACATCCTGACCCCCGCCACCGGTCCACAATCAATCCTCCTAAGGAAAGGATCGATGCAAATACATACAGTAGCGTGCTCAGCGGACAACCCTGGCGAACCCCAGACCCCACCTCAAAATGGCGGCAAATCCAGCCGTTAACAAGTGGGAAACTCCTCCTGCGTACAAGGTCTTAAGCCAATCAACAAACCTCCCCGGCAGGCCATATCTCAGGAGGACGGACCAGAGGTACTCATGGTTAACATTAACAAACGCTTTTGCCTGAACCAAGGACAACAGGTACCCCTTCCAGTGACCCGCCCTGCCCTGCCCACAGCTTCCCAGACACTGAGCACAGCACTAAATGTACTGCGACCTGGAACAGAGCAGTGCTGGGCCCCCCGAAAGGAGCTGGGGTGCAAACTTCACCAACCGATAAAACAGCACTTTTGCCAGAATCTTTCTGTCCACATTGAGTAGCGCTATGGGACACCAGTTCTCAATGTGGAATTGGATCTTTACCCTTTGATAGAATGATCAAAGCTGACCTCCTCATTGACTTTGGCAGAATGCCCGAGGAGAGACACTCATTTATTACCTCAGTCAAGAGGGGAAACAAGGTGTCCTTAAAGGTCTTATAAAACTCAGATGTTAAACCATCTGTTCCTGGCGATTTTTGGGGGGCAAGTCCCTCAATCGCCAGGCTAATTTCCTCTTCTTTGATCTCTTCTGTCAAAACATCAAGAGAGGGGTCTACTCCTAGTTCAGGAACAGTGTCAGCCAGGAAAGCTGACATCCTATCCCGATCAAAATCCCTCCTCGCCATGAGATGAGAGTAGAAGGATCTGACGATGTCCAAGATCCCTGATCTAGACCTTCTCAGGGACCCTGTACTAACAATCAGTCCTGACACAATCTTACTATTCACTGACATCTTGTAGTTTCTGTAAGGGTCGGGCGAGCGGTACTTCCCATAATCCCTCTCAAAAACCAAAGATGCGTGTCTGTCGTACTGACACCTCATGAACAAAGATTTCACTTTGGAGATCTCCTCGCGGCTAACCCCAGTCGAGACAAGACGTTCGAGTTTCCTCCTCAGACCCTGGCACAGGCGATACCTGCTCAGGCTCCTGAGGCTCGAGAGCTGGCGGAAGAACTTGGACACCCTTTGTTTGAACATCTCCCCACCACTCAGCCTTACTAATGCACAGACCCATCAATGGTACCTGGCTTTGAAAAAAAAAACCTCAAAGGACTGTCTGATCTCCGCTTCTTCCAAGAGAGACAAATTGAGCCTCCAGTAGCATCTTCCCATACGGGGGTCTCTGTAACATTCAGAGAAAACAAAATTAAACAGTGGTCGGAGAACTCCACCTCAACCCGCAGACAATGCTGAAGAGACGGTTCCTCCTTTAAATAAAAACCTGTCTATCCTAGACCTATAACTACCCCTATGATAGGTTAACCCCGCGTGGACTGGGGTTTGCCGGATGTGGACATCCACCAGGCGAGCCTCACTAGCTATGATATTCAACGCAACGCTGTCAGCTTGTCTCTGGAACCCCCCCTGTCCTGGGGCCTCGTGACAGTATTGAAGTTCCCTCCAAAGACCACCTGCCGACTTGTAAAAAGGTAGGGATTGATCCTCATAAAGAGACACTTCGGGTCCACTTGGACTGGGGACCATAGATGTTAATTAAATGAAGTTCCTGTCCCTTCATGAGGACATCTAAGATCAGGCACCTCCCCATTTCCAATTCAATAACCCGTCGGCATTGTACCGGTGCTGTAAAAAGGACCGCCACTCGCTATACGGCTCGGCTGCAAGAGACCAGTAGGAGGCTCCGCGTCGCCACTCCCTTTTATATTTCATCACTGCCGCTGAATCTGGCAGCCTTGTATCCTGCAAAAATAGTATGTCCGATTTTATTCAGCCGAAAAAATCAAACCCCGCAAATCGAGCCGTATCTGACTTAATGTTGGCAACATTAATGGATGCCAGCGTCAGCGAAGTGGGCGTCGCCATCCTGGGTGATTGAATTAGACGGCTTTCTTCTTCCCCCTGCCCGTGCCATTCTCCAAATCAGATGACGGTTTGTCCCTTTTTAAGGATACAGATGTGTCCATATCCCCTCCTTCCTTGTCCTCTGGTTCTAGGCCAGTCCCTCCTCCTGAGGACATGTTTTCCCCAGGGGGAGGGGACTCAGAACCCCCTGTAGGCCCTGATGTCACTGCAGCTTCTGGAACCCTACTCCCTTCCCCCTCCTCCGACGAGGGGGCGATGTCACCAAGGGCATGGAACCGATTTGAGAGACCAATCAGAGGTGGGTCGGACCATGGGGGGGGGTGTTGAGGAGACGGCACCTTCCTCTTTTTGGAGCCTCCTGATTTCCTCATTCAGTTCACTATCCTTCGGGGCCTCAGCGGTAGCAGCAGCCTCAGGGGTAGGATCAGCGGTCACCCCAAGTTCCCCAGTTGCCTGAGGTCCCAGAGATTCGCCCATCTCCTGCTCTCTTTGACGCTTTTCCTGAAGCCTTAGCTGGGCAGAAATCTTCTGCTTCCCTTTCCCAACTGGCCCCTCCACTCCTTCACCCCTGCCAGTCTTCCCCCCCCAGCAGAATCATAGTTTCATAGTTTCATAGTTTGTAAGGCTAAAAAAAGACAAGTCGTCCATCTAGTTCAGCCTGTTATGCTAAGGTGTTGATCCAGAGGAAGGCAAAAACCCCCAATGAGGTAGAAGCCAATTGTCCTCATTTTAGGGAAAAAATTCCTTCCTGACTCCAATCTGGCAATCAGAAAAATCCCTGGATCAATGACCCCTCTCCTGAATCCTAGTCACTATAACTTGTTATATTATTACGCTCCAGAAATGCATCCAAACCCCTTTTGAACTCGAATCAGCCTCATGGCTTTCTCCCGCCGGGGTATTGACCGCATTGGCAAAGGGAAGTGAAAAACGTGCCCTAAAAGGGTTTCCCAAATTCCCCCCAAAATGGTGACATCAAAACTGTGCACAGGAACAGAAAAGGGTGCCCAAAAAGGCCCCCACAACAGTGAAACAATTTTTTGCAGGGTTTGCAGCTCCCACAAAAAAATGCTTTGGGGGCGGGCCGAAACTTTTACCAGTTCGGATGACCCCTGGTAGAAAACTGGCTGCGTTTCCCCTCCGGGGAAAGGGGTTGCAAAAGGGTATAGGGGTAAAAATTTATTCCCTAAAACCCCTGACTTAAACCATAAAGGGTCCAACCCCCCTTGGATAGATGCCAAACTTGTCCCGGTTTCTTTTTTGGGGGATGCCCGCCCCCCTCCCTGTTTTTGGCCAACCCAAACGTTTTTAAATTGTAAATACAAGAGGGGTAAACTCTTAGGGGTTTAGAAGGGTTTTCCCCCTTTTCACTTTTTATTTTTTGACAAACCCAACTGCCGGGAAAGGCCAAAGTCTGGGAAGCCGGGCTCGTTTTTTGGCCCCCTCATATTTGACCAGAAGATCTTAAGGGCCTTCGGGCCCCCGAAAAAAAAGCTGCATTGAACCAGAGGTCCCATAGGGATGTTTTAAAGGCATGGGATGTCCCCTGCCTTGAAGCCCATCTTTAGCGGGGAGCCCCAAACCATTTTTGCCCATGGGGGGACATTTTATCATTCCCAACCCACCTCAGAAGAAACCTTTTCCCAACCCGGGAAGACCACCCTGCCCGGTTTGTGGGGAAAGAAACGTATTTGGGTCTGGGAAGGCTGAGGGGGAAAGGGCCCTTAACCAGAAGGATAGATCAACCTTTCTCCCCTTTTACATTGATCGATCTCTACCTCTTTTTAAAAAAACCCCCCTTCCAAAACCCGTTTGAAAAGAGCCAACCCCAAGCCCGGGAACAAGGGGCCCCCCCTACTCCCCCCAGCCATGCCCTTTAGCATAACTGCGCCCCAATGGTATGTCACAAGGGGGGGTGGGGGGGGAAACCCGGAAACCGCCCATCCTCCATCCACCTCACCGATGACCCTCCCCCAAAACCCCCTTTTCCAAAAGCATACACCCCCCCTTCCTTAGTACAATCGGGGCCCCCCCCCCCCCCCCCCCCCCCCTTCCCCCCACCCCCACCCAAAATAAAAACCCAAAAAAACTTTTTCTTCCCCACGTCCTCCCTCATTCTCCCCCACATTCATACCCTCACTCATACTGGCCGGACCGGTGTGTTTGGGTGCAACCATAAAGGTTGGTACCTCAGCATCCCTGCGACCTGGGGCCAGAGTGACCCCCACAGGACAGGCCACCAGCCCCTTATGGACGGACCAGAAAGCCTCCTTACCCTGTTTAGGAGCCACCCCACCCGTGCATTTGCCCTCCGCTTCATCGGTACTGGTTTTTGGGCACCGCTGATCCATTGCTGAACGCTGCTGATCCTTTTCCTGGTGCCGCTCTCCTGGACCAGCAGCGCAAATACAGGGGTTTTAGTCCGAGTCCAAGTCCTTTTTTGGGAGGCGCAAACGTCACAGCTCTAGTGGCCCCTTCACGCATCTGCTGCCCCGAAGGACCAGCGTCATCAGCAGTCGGAGCCACCAGGGCTCTCGCAGTCCAATCCGGTGCTCCGCCACTCCCCCCTCCCGTTAGGGAGCAGCTTTCAGCGCCAGTGCCTTTCCTCTCACTGCCCATCACTACCTTACTGTCCGGCTTTACAGCCGGTACCGCACCGGCCCCCTCCCTGCTACTTCAAACAGAGACAGAGCTCCCTGCCATGATGGATACCTCATTCTCCCCCGCCCTCCTGAACAGAGTCCACTGCAGGACACGGGCTGGGCTGAGAAGCGGGGCTCACACAGTGGACTGGCCCCATGGCCGACCCAGGGGTCCCAGGGAGGGGGGTATACACGAAATTTACCTGCTCCTGGTGCTTGGTCTTCTTAGCTTTCTTCTTCCTGCCCCCAGGCGCCACCTCTGGAATCTCATCTCCAAAGCACAAGTTCTGGAAATGCACTGGGGACTCCAGGAGCTGGATCTGTGCCATTAGGGCCCCTCCCGGGCTGCTGGGCTCGCTCTCATCCCCCTAGCCGCCAGTGCAGCAGGGTGACATCGCTGCCTGCTGTGCAGGGAGCCCACTGAACGGCACCTCCAGCAGGCTACCAGGTGGATCTGGCTGGTCATTCTCAGCGTCCATGTCCTCCTCCACTGCTGGATCTTCTTTGTCCTCCACCTGGCTGCGTGGCAGCAGCCCCATCCGCCTTCTCCCCTCCTCCTCCGCCATCTCCAGGAAGCGGTCCTCATTTAAAAGTTTCTCCTCAGCATGGTTCGCCGTTCCTCCAGTTCAAATATATCTGCCTGGAGCTGCTTCACCTGGCTTTGCAGCCCCTTCTTCTTTCTTTTGGGGGACACGCTAACCTGAGCCCTCACGCTGCGCAGCTCCTCCCGGAGCCTCCTCAGGGTTTTACTGGCGTCTTCATACTCACGGAGGTGGCACATAACCTGGGAACCGTGTGTGGACACTGACTCCCGGGGCCTCCGCATGCCCCAGACTTCCTCCTCTAAGTCAGCCTCACCCCCATGAGCACTCGGCTTGCTCTCTGCCCCGGAAGGGCCACACTCACCCAAGCTTTCAGCAGACAGGTCCTCCTTGCTTGATGAAGCCTTGCGGCTTTTAAAAGACTCTTTAGACTCAGGGGCTACAGAAGCCACATTGCTGCGACTCCTGCCAGATCTTTTTACCCCTGAGTCCTTCATGCAGGCCAAACGCTGGCTTCTCCTGTCCCCTGGCCTAGCTGAGACAGGGGCTTGATTTGCTTACTCATGCCCAGAAACTCACTCCCTCCCTGGGGAGGAGGGAGCAGGAACCAGGCAGGAGGAACAAACACACACAGTTAGCAGCTGCAGCAGCACAAGCACCCGCCCTCTCAGAGACATACCCACAACTAATTGGCTGCATCTGACAGAGCTGCACTCACTATTCTGCTGGTGCAGTCACTGTGTACATACATTACTTATCCTGTATTGATCCTGAGTTACATCCTGTATTATCCTCCACAGCTGCTCTCACTATTCTGCTGGTGCAGTCACTGTATATACATTACTTATCCTGTACTGATCCTGAGTTACATCCTGTATTATCCTCCACAGCTGCGCTCACTATTCTGCTGGTGCAGTCACTGTACATACATTACTTATCCTGTACTGATCCTGAGTTACATCCTGTATTATCCTCCACAGCTGCGCTCACTATTCTGCTGGTGCAGTCACTGTACATACATTACTTATCCTGTACTGATCCTGAGTTACATTCTGTATTATTTTCCACAGCTGCACTCTCTATTTATGGAAGTCACTGTGTTTTTCTTATTTATCGTTCTGATCCTGAGTTACATCCTTTTTTATATCCAGAGCGAATACTATTCTGCTGGTGAGTCCTGTACTTTACATTACTTATCCTGTACTAACCTGATTACTCCTTTGTTATCCCCCCAGAGCTGCCTCACTATTCGGGTCAGTCATTACTACATTACTTACCCTTATGACCCTGAGTTACACCTGTATTATCCCCCAGAGCTGCCTCATATTCTGCTGTTGTAGTCACTAAAATTACTTATTACCCTGTCTAAACCTGAGAAAATCCTTTTTATCCCCCCAGAGCTGTGTCACTATTTGCTGGGCAGTCCTTGTAAAATTACTTATCCTGTAATGACCCTGAGTTAACCCTGTATTATTCCCCAGAGCTGCACTCACTATTTTTTTGGTGGTCACTGTGTAAAAAACATTACTTACCCTGTATGACCCTGAGTTACTCCTGTTTATACCCCAGATGCCTCACTATTCTGCTGGTGGAGTCTCTTTTTTCATTACATTACGTATCCTGTACTGATCCTGCGTTACATTCTGTATTAAACTCCAGAGCTGTGCTCACTATTCTGCTGGTGCGGTCACTGTGTACATACATTACTTATCCTGTACTGATCCTGAGTTACATCCTGTATTATACTCCAGAGCTGCACTCACTATTCTGCTGGTGCAGTCACTGTACATACTTTACTTTATTTCAGCCCTGCTGTTTGTTTGCTGTCAGCTGTTAGAGCTTGCAGCTGTGGCTGAGATGTTTCTGTCTGGCTGCACTCTGTGTATGATTATTATTTTACAGCATTACTTTCTTCCATCCATATGTAATAACGAGGGGTTAAAATAAATAATATGTGAACAAATAATCAACCCAGCAAGAACAATAAATGCGCGCTTACTGAGTAAAACACTGGCAAATAAGCGGACAGGACTCTCCCCCTGACGGCTCTTAATCCACAATCCAGCTGCCGACTGGTGAGACCATCCCAGATCTCTAAACTGGATGACTACTGGAAACCATACTTTACCTATCTTTAACAAAAAAAAGGTTGCACACATTTTGTGTATAGCACCATTAGATACCACAGCGCTGTACAGAGATTGTCACTCTTCACATTGCTATCTATCCCCATTGAAACTTACAGTGTAAATTCCAGATTAACCTATGAATACAAAGGGAAAACATACAAACTCTTTGCAGATTTTGTCCTCGGTTGGATTAGAACCCAGCATTCAGTGCGGAAAGTCAACAGTGCTAACCACTGAGTCACCATGCTGCACTGTGCTAACCACTGAGTCACAATGCTGAACAGTGCTAACCACTGAGCCACCACGCTGCACTGTGCTAACCACTGAGGCACCATGCTGCACTGTGCTGGCCACTGAGCCATCATGCTGCACTGTTCCAACCAATGAGGCAACATGCTGCACTGTGCTAAAAAATGAGGCAACATGCTGCACTGTGCTAACCACTGAGCCACCATGCTGCACTGTTCCAACCACTGAGGCACCATGCTGCACTGTGCTCACCACTGAGGCACCATGCTGCACTGTGCTCACCACTGAGGCACCATACAGCACTGTGCTAACCACTGAGGCCCAATGATGCAATGTGCTAGCCACTGAGCCACCGTGCTGTACTGTGCTAACCACTGAGGCACCATGCTGCACTGTGCTCACCACGTAGGCACCTTACATCACTGTTCTAACCACTGAGGCACTATGATGCAATGTGCTAGCCACTGAGCCACCATGCTACACTGTGATAACCACTGAGCCACTGTGCTGCACTGTGCTAACCACTCAGGCACCATGCTACACTGTGCTAACCATTCAGCCTCTGTGCTGCACTGTGCAAACCACTGAGCCACTGTTATAACCATTGAACCACAGTACTTTCCATATCTGTGATGATATTGGATACTGGACCAAATTCAACAAGTTTTTCAATAGATTCTCTAAAGTCACAGCTAGTAATCTAATCATTATTTTAATCAATGTAACTTGATACTGGACCAGGGAGAAAGTACAGCCATCTCTGTCAGATAAACTCAGTTTACAATCCTTAGTTATATTTCAAGGCTCTTTAATGGGTTGGATGTGACTGAAAAGGACGCTGTTCCCAACGAATGGCACTAGAGACCGAGCTTTCTTTCATACAGCTTATCAGGGTAAGATATTAAGTCAGGTTTCTCAAGTCAAGTTTAAAGTTTTCCTAATGTTCTGAAGAAGAATGAGAAATCCTCTTGAATAAACTTTTTTTTATTTATTAAATACATTTTTTTATCTAAGTTGGAAAGGATACAAATTGATAAAACTGAATGATCGAAAAAAAATTAGGATATTCCTAGCCAGATTTGCATCTAGAGGACAGAGGATTTTTTTCCATGGAGCATTACATGTGCTTTTAGTCTCTCTATACCTTTGTGGTGCTCTCTTCAAGGAAAAACTTCACCCTCTAGAACTAAGTTAAAGGCCTCTACTCCAGAGCTCTAGAAACCTGCTCTGCTATGATGAGGAGCAAACACCCCAAAATAGGTGCCTGCATGTAGGAGACTCTCCCTTATGGTGGAGTTACTAGTTTGGCTTAAAATTCCAAGTGACCTTTCAAGGCTCTTCAATGGGTCGGGTGTGACTGAAAGCGATATTTCTTCCAATAGTTTCCACCAAAGACTTTGCTCTCCACCCCAGAGTATACTTTCATGTTTCTTCATCAGACACACCACCACTCCTTCAAACTAGTGGCCCTATCATCACAAAGTATTCCCACATGCACAACTTACTCCTAAATTGCTTGAAAGCTCACGGGTGTTGTGTTCTAAACAGCTATCCTGCCCAGGGCCATTAGATAGCATGATGGACCCCCGGTCAAAGCAATACATTGAACCCATCCCAAGCACATGACCTGACACCAGACCATACCTCTAACCATGCCTAGATATGACACCCTGTCAGGCCATGCTTCTAACTACCCTTAAGCATACCCAATCGTACCCAGTTTCCTCCGGCAGACCACCAACAAATAAAAGTGTCTCCTTTTAACCAGAAAATAGTATAACTCTCGCACATGGAGAGGCACTGAAAGAGGTGAAATTGTTTTCTCAAAGTAGGTTTCCACCTGAACTCGGGACATCTTGCTATTGGTGATTTTGCTCTCACAGTTTTGATCAAAATGTGCACTAAAAGCATCAAAGTTCCATATATGCTATATACAGCTGAAATAGTCTATGAAGTAATTAATGTATTCAGTGTTTATCTGTATCTTGGTATCTGCTAGTTTGTTTCTGTGTGTCTGCAAAACAGTGGAGTTGCCAAAGAGGTGTTTATACCAAATTTTGTATTTTAAAAAACTAACAATAAGACAATTTTTTAGTGTGAAACCTCTACATGAAGGCTATAGAGTTACCAAATAACATTGATGTGTAAGCAAGAAATATCTTTCCTTACTTCCAACTGCCTGGGGCCCCTGGACAACTTCCTAGTGTACCCAATGGATGAGACGCCCCTGATCCTGCAAGAAACTGTGCGGCCGGCACACTCATTCCAAATTTCCAAATTTTACATCCCATAAAAAGAGGAAAATACTAAAAGAAAAGGAGGAATGGGGGGAGGATGAAGAAGGGAGGGAGCATGATAGGAATGGGATGACTAAAGGGGTTGAATTAAATGGGATAAAACAAAGGGACTAGAAAGAGTTTATTGAGTAGTTTTCACATGTTTTGGTGAATAATTAAATCCCCTGTGCATGTGAATAAAACGAATCATACCCCAAAAGGAAGCAGAAGAGCAAAAATAAAAAGAAAAAGAAAAAAAGAATTCAAAAAATTCAGGCCGGGGCTTTGAAAAACAAACGGAGAAATTTGTAAAATTTTTATCGTTTTTGCAATACCCTTTTCCCATGCTCATTGCCATCGGTTGATGATAATTAGACGGGATGTGACACAATGGGGAACAAAAAAAAAAAAGAAAGTGTAAAAATGTATACATGTGTGACGTTAATGAGAATTTCCATCCCACAGCTCTGTAGAAACCAATCTCTCAAACTTTTTGTTCTAAATCTAATGGGTGATACAACAGCCCATGTTCTAAAGTGGTGAACCACACATGGACCAATTTTCTGTGTCCTAGATTAGATGTGGTCCCTTCTGTATTTTTGGGTCAAACCCTAATGGGGTTTGGGTTCAAAGTTAATGCCTTGTGGGCTTAGTTGACACAATGCAATCCAAACCACAAACCCCGTTGGTCATATCAAAAGTTGAAATGTTTTTTTTAATTTTTAACCTGGGCAACAAAAAGGGATAACCACTATTCAATTTACATTCTAGAAACTTTTTGTCAAAGCATAACCCTTTTTCCCCTTCCCCGACCTCTTTAAATGTTTAGACCACCCTCGGGTCCAGCCGCACAACCACAAGGGATAAACCCCCACTCCTGGCTCCCCTTCTCACCCCCCCAACTGGGGCCTTAATGTAAATCCTGATAGGCTGAAACGTCGGACCATGGGAATATCTCACTAAAATGTCATCCTACCATTGTCTCGTTTGGAGAGTAACTACATTTTTCTTCTGTTTTTTAATGCTCAAATAAACACTCTAAAGGATCTAAAGGTGTGTCGTGGATTTTATTCTTATCCTGAGCATAGCATCATGGCAACAATGGCCACCACACAGCACCACCACCAATAAAGGAAAGGTTCACTACCGCTTACCTTTCCAATGTGGTTTTCAGTGAAACTAAACAATGATCCAAGTTCACACCAATTTAGGGGCCCTCAGGCTTACACAAAGCAAACAGCGATGGAAAAGTTCTGGATGTAAAAGAGTCAGCTTTTGGCTTTTGGTGGTTTGGGTTAGTTTGCAACACTAGCTTACCCTGGAGGTCTTTTTGTAATGACTTTTAAACAGAGAAATATAATGTATATACATGGTTTTAACAAGCCCGAACTGCATTCCTATTTGCCTTTGGATCCGAGCAGCTGGTTCATTTGTTCCTTTGTTGCTTTGGATTTGATATATGGGTGTATACCCGAAACCGTGCCAGGATCAAGGCCATGTTCAATAGAGGAATCCGCAACAGGTGAGCTGTTTCCTTGCTCTAAAATATTGTTATAAAAGAGCCAGCTCTCCACTTGCAAATGGAGGACACTGTCAGTGCTTGGCAGAGGCAGTGGTGTCAGCATATGGAGTTGCCACCATCTTGGATGCAGAGCTCCAGCACAGCTCCATCAACTCACAGCACATCCCTTCCCAGTCTCTAAGGTCCTCTGATGTCCCTTTGCGAGCAGCTATAAAATTGAAAATGAATTTCACACTCCTGCAGTAGGAGTTGCAACCTTCTTTTAAGTGGCCACTATATGATCAACAAAACTGACATTCATCTAAAAAATGATGACCAGATGACCAACAAAGCCGTACATAATGGTGACAACATTTTTGTTAAACTAATTTTATTGATTTATGTTAAGTTAAAATGGTAGCCACTTTACATAGGTCAAACACATGTCTTATAGGGAGACTGCTTCAATCAGTCCCCCTTAAATGAGACAGGGCAGAGAGCCCATACAAAGAGCAGCTTCTTAATAATTTGTATAATTTCCAACATACATGAAACAAATCAAAGTTTTGTGTCACATATGGATCCAAAGATCAGGAGATCTGAACAACAGAGCTTCCCATTGATTCTCCACATTATGACTCTTATGTGTAGTCAGTACAATCAATGCTCATTATAATTTTGGTGTTTACACATTGTAGCTTTATATTGGAGAAGGTTTACAAGAGAGATATGTGCAGTTAATGTGAGCAGACACAAGGTGGCTCATCATGTCTATCCTTGGGAAATCTGGTACGGTACTGTCTTTCTTAACATGAATGCGTAGGCTCCAGATTGTCATCTTATTCCTCGAGTTCAACAAGGAAGCTCTAGTATCTTAAGTAACAACAATTTTCATAACATATATCTGTTTTGGGTTTTAGGTGCACGGAGCTTGAAAGGGATAACGTTCCTTATTAGGGAGAGGCACCATGTAGGTGTGTGGAGACCTATACACTATTAATTGTTCTACTGAAATTTAAATATATTCAAAAAAGCTCATAGGAAAAGAGCTAGAACTTATTACCCATAAAGTGTATAGGTCTCCACACACCTACATGGGGCCTCTCCCTAATGAGGAACATTGCCCATTTCAAGGTCTTCTTCAATTTGCACAAGCAAACCTCTTTCAGAAAATTGGTTTTCTAGTTTATAATAAGAATTTTCCTCATCTAAATCAATAGATGGGGGCCCAGCTTACCTAATTCCTTTGTTAAAAGTGAAAGTTTAGTTTTAGAAAGCCTCAATATCTATAATGGCCATTCAATTTTTATTACAGAACTGGAACCAAACTTTGGAAAATACCCAGGTGCTGCCATGTAGATGGTCAGCATTGGGAACCTTGTGCTAGTCTACTGTCTGGCCCAATTCCTTGGCTCTTTTGTTGGTGAAGACCTCATATTTGCTCTGTATATTGATGCCCTTTGTGTATAATTTAGTGGTAACTGGATAGTATAAATTCCAGCCTAAGATATTGTCTGGCATGACAAAACGATTCTTCATTATAATGTCACACTTTCATTTTGCCAACAACATTGAACACATATTAAATGTGCCACTCGAGAGAGAGAAAAAAATAGCAAATCGATAAACCTACTCCAATGTTGTCTTAAACTTTGTTGGCGGGCTACACTACTATAGGTTCCTCTTCCTCTTTGTATCTCCGATGCTCTACAGAGCCACTGGGAGTTTTTTTTTCTTATAAAAATATCAAACTATATCATATCTTCAAAAAAAAGAAAAATCAATGGGATAATATGGTGCCACATACTGTTTGCTTAAAGGGGTTTTCCCACAATGTAATGTTGATGTAGGATCCTCCAAAATGGGTATTTAATCACTTTTCTAAATATATGTAATTACAAAAATTGCAGTCTGAGAGAGCTACAGACTGCCTTACCTGCCCTTAGTTACTTAAGAGCTTCTATTAGATAGGGCCTGACAAGAGCTGCTGGCCGGCTTGCACAGAGAACACGTCTTATCTGATGAGACTGAGCTGCAGAAAATTTCAAGGCACTGGGTAGAAGTATGTTGTTTTTTGTATACAGAATCCACTAGTTGTAGTGTGATTATCTGAGTAGATAACTGCTTTATCTGATGACAGAGAACATGAAGAAGCTTTCAAGCTGCTGTGGAGAAAAGCCGTTGTCTTTTGTATACAGAATCCACAAGTTGTAGTTTTGATTATTTGAGTGAACATTTCACACGATCCCTTATGCAGCTCCGTGCTCTGGCTGTCTGTGTCTCTCTCTCTCTCAGCTCCATGGCTTGTTTACATTTGCTTCTTAGCAGATAAGGCACGTCCTGGCAAAACCCCTTTAAGGCTATGTAATAAGGTGCCATAGAGACTCTATAAGATATTGCACCAGTTTCATGTTCGCTGATTTTCCTCAGATCAAACCCGGTCCAAAGTTTGGATCAAATTATCAAATCCAAGTCTAATGATCTTAATGACCCCATCCAGGTTCAATGAAGGAATTTGCATGTGCAAATCATGGAAACCAAGGGCCACATGTATGAACCTGTTTAAGTCTGAAACTCACTTTTTTGCCCATAGGTTACAGTGGGCAAAAGAGTGAGTTTTAGACCTAAACAGTTTGATACATGTGGCCCCAATATTGCAAAAAAAATGTTCACAGAAGAAACTTGTGTCAAGGTTTATATTTTATTGTTTTAAGTCTATGAGAATCTTTGAGTATAGTAGAATCTTCTTTTCTGGTGTATTACATCTTCTTGATGGTACCATGGGCTTGTGACTTTTTTAACAACCATGTGCCACACTACCCTGCAAGCACAGTGTACAATGCTACCACTTTTATGATATAATATTCATTAAATGGTCCAAATACAACAGTTCTGGAGGCAACAACAGCGATGTAAAATTACAGGTGCTTCCATCTCATCTGAGTACGACACTCTACTGCAGGCTTTGCTTAATCACGGGGCAAGAATTCAGCTTGGTGTCCTAGTCCCATGTCTAAAAATTCTGGGCAAGAATTATCGGCAGCTTGGTGGCTCAGTAATTATCACTATTATTCTGGAAACTAGAGTTCCAATCCAACCAAGAGCACCATTTGCATGGAGCTTAATGTTCTCCCAGTGTTTGCTTGTCATTCCTCTGGGTACTTCAATTTCTGAAAAACTCCCAAAACAGACACATAGTAGCAATGGGATGCCTGGGGCCAACCAGGAGAGTTGATTCCTGGGGGCATCTAGTGGAGATGATTCTTGGGGCTTACCAGTGGAATTGATTCCAGGCACCCACCAGTACACCCTTCAGCTACTTTACATGACTCTACATGAATCCTACACTCTGCCTCTCTTTTTCTGCCTTTGTCCCTTACAATCAGTCCTTGGCCTGCCAGGTCCAGGGGCCCAACATGCCCATAGGGCCACTGGGAGATTCCCCTGTTGCCATGTGGGCCAGTCTGAGCCTATATAGTAGTTTCATAGGTTAAAAAAGATTGGAAAAATACACATGTCCATTGAACCCAACCTTTAACCCTAATGTGTTGATCCATCATCATCATCATGGCTTGACTTTGAGGATTAAGATTTAGGTAGGGGGCTCTCGACATCTACTGTAGACTTGCTTCTGGTTGGCATTTCCAATTTGGGATAGGCAAATCCAGACACAGAGAGAAATAGTACCAAATTTGTTTCCACAGTATCATGATTATTTTTTCTCTTTCTCCTCCTCTTTCCATGAGAGCAGCCCTACGATATTCTCAAAAAAAAGGAAGCAGATTGACTGGTTATGTTTCTTCAGACTTTGCTGGTCAGACCCTAGAACAGTCCACTGGTGGTTATCACTATGGGAGACTTTAAGAGATTTCATCTGAGAGTCCTTATACCTCTTCTTTGGTGCCTCTATGTTCCGTTGACCAGATGGGCTGATGGTGTATGTGCTGCTCGGTGTAGTTGTGTCTTCAACAGAGTGGCTTCAATGTTGGTGACTTCCTCCTGCTTGAGGTTTTAAATGTTGGTGGTGACATCATATCAATGTGAAGGCAACCCTAATGGTGTGAAGTTAGCCATAATGGAGAAGCTCAGAGAATCTTAGGTGGTGATCATGACTTGAATCCCTATAGAAGGGTTATCAGTTCTGTGCACACTGATCTTTAAGCTTTTCTTCAGGTGTTTATTGCTTACTCTGTTGTATGGTTGTATGGTTGTAATGTGCTGCTTGACTTTGAATGTCTGTTGTCAATCTTTTTATCAATCTTGGTATCTGAGATGATAAAACATCCCTAGCAGCTGAACTAATGGACAGTCTGTTCTGACCAACAGTGATACAAGGCAGATGTTACTCTTCATTTTACTAAGGTCGGTTGACCCAGAGGAAGGCAAATTTTCTTATACAGAAATCACAACGAAACCCTAGATCAATGTCCCATTTCCCAAATCTAGTACCTTATCTAGTCCTGATAAGATAATGTGCGAGTTTTATCATTAGCAGTGTTGAACAGAGGTGCCTGTGACCAACCACTGGAGTTTATTCTTAGGGTCCACCTATGGAGTAAATTTTTGGGGTCCACCCATAAAGTTGATTCTTGGACTCACCAGTGGAGTTGATTCTTGGTGCCCACCAATGAGGTTGATTCTTGGGGCCAACCAGTAAGGTTGATTCTTGGGGCTCAGCAGTGGAGCTGATTTCTGGGACCCACCAGTGGAGTTAATTCCTGGGACTGACCATTACACCGTACAGCTACTTTACATGAATCTACATGAATCCTGCCAGATTCAGTGGCCCATTATGTCTAAGGGTCCCAAAGAGATTACCCGTTCCCATTTGGGCCAGTCAGAGCCTGCATAGTAGTTTCATAGTGGGGTAGATTCCTGAGGCCCACCAGTAGAATGTATTTTTTCTGGGTCCAGACTTCAGCTCCTGTATATGACTCTTCATGAATCTTGCATTCTTCCTCTCTTTATCTGTCTTTGTCCCTGAAAAGCAGCAGTGGAGATGGTTCTTGAGGCCCACCAGTGAAGTTGATTCTTGGGATCCACCAGTGAGGTTGATTCTTGGGGGGCACCAGTGAAGTTGATTCTTGGGGAGCACCAATGAAGTTGAATCTTGGGGCCCACCAGTAAAGTTGATTCTTGGGGGGCACCAGTAAAGTTGATTCCTGAGGGGCACCAGTGAAGTTGATTCTTGGGGTCCACCAGTGAGCTTGATTCTTGGGGTCCACCAGGGAGCTTGATTCTTGGGGTCCACCAGTGAAGTTGATTCTTGAGGGGCACCAGTGAAGTTGATTCTTGGGGTCCACAAGTGAGGTTGATTCTTGGGGCTCACCAGTGAAGTTGATTCTTGGGGCCCACCAGTAAAGTTGATTCCTGGGGTCCACCAGTGAAGTTGATTCTTGGGGCTCACCAGTGGAGTTGATTCTTGGGGCCCACTCTACAGATAATGTACATGATTGCACATGCCTCTTACTTTCTATCTCTATTTCTCTGCCTTTCTTCCTAAAAAGTAGCCCTAGATCTGTAATGCCCAGGAGCCCACCCTACCCACAGGGGGCTTTCTCTGTTCAGTCCAAGCATGACCGTGATCCCCAGTAAAAATAGGGTCCAATGTGATAAATGCCAATCTCTGTGCAGCACTGTGGAATAATTCAGAGCTCTATAAAGAAACATATTCAGCCACCCAATACTTGTAGCATACATTATCAGCCCATATTCCAACATTCAAGATCACTCAAGATCTTCTAGTTTGTTTGTCCTTGCTTCATATATTTCATGGTGTTGTATAAATAAATAGCTCTGTCCTGGCGGCACGCACATGATAAATGAATTACATTACACGAAACATGCCTGCGGAGATGGGGAAACAAACATATGACACCAGGCCCGAAAGAATGATAACAAATAGAGACAATGAGGAGAAATTCGGCGGCGGGCCGGACACCGTCGCTATCGGCCGCTCTATAAACCAAAGCACAAATAAACAGAGGCAAACACAATTAGAAAGTGATAGGTCTGCCGGCCTCTCCAGCAGCACAGGAGTTATGTCTTTCAAGTCTACATCTGGTGGTTTATATGTGGCAAGAATAATCCTCTCACACGCGGAAAGGGATTTGATTCAAAACTGAACCTGTTTAAACAAATATAGTGCGAGGAAGGAGCCAGCCAACGCTTAAAACTTTATCACAGTCTCTTTCCTCCCATCTGGGAACCAGAGACCTGCATGATGGATGGTGCTGGAGCTCTATTCGAATTACACTACATCATTTACCACACTTAAGAAACGGGCAGAGTGCCATAAATGACAGCGCTTGTCATGCGAGGCCGTAAACTGTTGTAAAAAGGGTTTTTTTGCTTTATTTTCGAGGCGGGGCGATTTTAAGTTCAGACGCAGTTCACGAGTTCAGATTCAGCAA